>CATPCV010000003.1:0-48000 GCA_955850985.1 Elophila nymphaeata | reverse complement strand
GTTCTTATCGAACTTATCGTTGCTATTTTTTACTTTTTACAGGCCCAGATTCTTCACACTTCTTTTGAGAAAACGCTTTCTGTGCTAGCAGAAAAAATCATTTCTGATCGTTTGACAATGTATGTATGTGTGTGTGTGTTTGTGTGTCCGTGAAAATAACGCAATAAAAGCTGATTTTTCAACACCTAGAAAAAACTTTCAATACCTATTTTAATAATTTAATCGACTATT
Organism: Elophila nymphaeata; assembly: GCA_955850985.1. NCBI lineage: Eukaryota > Metazoa > Arthropoda > Insecta > Lepidoptera > Crambidae > Elophila > Elophila nymphaeata. The sequence goes on along the minus strand of CATPCV010000003.1, from coordinate 47,769 downwards.
AATTTTTATCTAGGGATTGTAAAATCGAGTCTTAGGTCTTAGGGATTTTTCAATCGTGAGATAAAAGTTAATAAACAGATAAATTATTACACGACCTGAAGCAAATGTCACTTGCAATCAAATATAAGACACGAAATGACCACTGACAATGTAATTTTAATTTGTCCGCATAGTACGATATCGTACGCATAAAAAATATCTAAGGATTGAAAAACCAGTCCTTGAGCAGATAAATTATTTATCAAGCTTACTACGACATGTATCAGTCCCAAAATAAATAGCCCGTCACATCACAGAACAAAAATCAGGAGCGTGAATAATATCTTTTTATTTACATTTGAATCGTACAAACCAAACACAAATTGATTCTATTTACCGAAGTCATCTCTCAATCTACATAAGAACCACCGGGGACATACAACATGTTTCTTTATATTGATTTAACATATTTACAGGCTCCCTGAAGAGTTGAGGGTAAGGGAAACACGAAGATGATAAATAAAATAATACTTGCAGGAATTGTGTTAAATAGACTAAAAAAACACAAAGGAGAATGTCCACTTTCTATAGAGACTTTGGCCAGTCGTTAACAGACTTTACCAAATAAGTCCCTGGTTGTCTTGTCGTCGTGTAGACGAGATTTTAACACCGTTCGCGCTTTACCCATTAACTAGAATTTATTCCCTTCGATCATCTACAACCGTGGATACAGCACGTCATACAATAACAAAGCTGAAACTTGGCACATGTGAAAAATTCACCATATTATGCTTCTACTGGCTTTGTCCATACATTGCCGCAGACACCTCAGTCCTTAAAAATGTCTTCAGTCATTACACAGTAATGTAAAAAAACAGTCACTTGAAGCTACCTAAGGTAATTTTTGAAGCTGAAACGAACAAAAAGTGCAAAGGAGTAGCAACGAGCTGTTATTTTTTATTTATCTAAAAAATATATTTAGTTTTCTTCGTATTTATTTTCTACTCTTTAGATATTATGTATTCTAATTAAATTCATTATTATTAGTAGATAAAAGTCGATGACTTTTAATCAAGCCGAGTCGTCATGTGAACGACGTATAGTTTTGAATACTTGATAAAGATAATTTATTTAAATAAAACTTGAAAAAATATTAAGATGAATAAGTAGCTGTGTGTATAAAGTATTTTTACTGAGGTCTGCGGTATTTATTTCAGGCTTAATTAGTTGCCCTGAAATAAATTAATCTTGTTTCAAACTTGCCTTTTGGAGTTACGGTTCCTTTCAAAATTTTAGTGTAGTGAAGTGTGTGATTTTATCATGATAAAAAAACAAGTAAGATTTTTAAATGACTTATTATTATTTAAATAAGATAACCCAATACTAGGGTCTGCACTATTTATTTTATTGTAGATTACGTGCCCTGAAATAAATTTATCTTGTTCCAAACTTGTCTTTTAGATTTACGTTTTTTTCTAAATATTCTTGCCTGGAAATATAGAGAAGTCTTAAATCGACATATTTTTCGATAATGGCCTTCGTCAGATGATAGACATGATGAAATTGATTGAAAGCTGAAAATAGATCCTTTTAATTTACTACACTAATTTAAAAATATATATGGCTATACGAATGGCTATACGAATATATAGGAACTCCATTCCTAAAAACTTGACTATGTTCCGATTTTATTATGTATTTTGTCTCACTTTGGCTATGAGTGTGAAAGGGATGGCTAAGGGCCGTTGTTTTATGAAATTATTTTATAATTTTCAATAACCAAAGCGTATTTCAAGCTAGTTTTAGCATAAGTTCAGTCTCAAATTTTATTAAAAATACTAACTTACTGGTGGTATGTCACACCATGTTTTTTAACTAGAATTTAGGAGTGATTTTTACAATCTTTTACGGAGCACTTTGACATGTTTACCGTTTGACAAATCATGCATCACTGAATGCGAAGTCCGCTACGGCTGCGTTTTAGCGGAGTTTGAAGTGTGCCACCGACGCTATTGCCGTGCATTATCCACGGTTGTAGATGATCGAAGTTTATTCCATAAAAATTGGACGTTGACGCCGTCGTGGTGGAGTGGTCAGTATAGCTGGCTTCACATCAAGCGGTCCGGGTTCGAATCCTGGTAGCGGCAAATATTTGGGTGACGAACACGAATGTTTGTTTGCGAGTCATGGTTGTTTATACATTTATTTAAGTTTATTTATAAAAATATCTAAAATTATTATGTATATTAAAAAAAAATGTCCGTTATCTAATATCCGTAACACAAGTTCTTAATGATACTTACTTCGGGTTAGATAATTGGTGTGAGCGTGGAAATATATTATATATTATTATATATTCCGGCAGGAATAAACTCTAGTGGATGGGAGGCTATTATCATTTCGTTCGATAGAAACATTGTATCGTTTGCCTCTTGTCTAGACCCTCAGCTTTACTGACCTCTCCACCAATATGGCGTCCTAAGGCGACGATAATAATAATAAACTTTTTATTTTGGGCTACAAAGGCCCATACAATAAATACCTTTTAAACTAACATCATAGTATTATCTTAATATATATAAATTACGTGTCACGTTGTTTGTCCGCGATGGACTCCTAAACTACTTTACTGATTTTAATCAAATTTGTACGCCGTGTGCAGTTTGTTCCAACTTGAAAGATAGGATGGTATTTATCTTGATAAGTAGTCCTCATTTTTTTTAAAACTGCAATCTCAATGTTATTGGACAGAAGTGTGAATTACCACAGCAACGCGTGGCTGGGACAGCTAGTGTATAACATAATTTTGGTTAGTAGATAAAAGTTTTATTTACTAACCAAAATTATGTTATAGAATACGTTAGTAAATAGATACTTAATTAACACGATTTGACTGCGACGTGTGGCGCTACGTGGTGTCAGGTAGACGGCTTCGGAAACGCCAGAAACTTACACCTTTTGGCCAGAGTTCTTCCGTCATGAAGGTCGACAGATAGTCGGTCGGTGCTCTCACTACAAATGAGTTGAAATTCACATTATGGCGAGACTTCAACCGTTCAAGCCTTCAAGTTCAAGTGGAATTTGGTCTTTACTTTCATGTAATCTACGATCTGCTCTGCCTTCGTAGAATAATGCAGCCGGGACACGTATAGCAGCGTCGTCGGTACAGCTGGACGCAGCAGATGGTTCGGTCCGGTCGGTGCAACACCACACAAATTGGTAGCCGTAGAGACACGGCTACATAATAATTCTCACTACACTGTGGCACACGTCCGTCTCCGCGAGCGCATCGCGGTGTCATGAAGATCCAATATGATCGTAAGCTTTAAATCACTGAACTACAGAGCCAGTAAAATAAAAGTACCATAATTAAAGTAACGCCATCAATTCTTCTTCATTAACAGCAACTTAATAGAAGGAACAAAGGACTTTTCCCATCCATTAATGCGCAAGTATTTCGGAAGAAAAGCTAAGCACTCACTTGGCGATATTCCTGAATATTTTCAAAGCAAACTCCAGCAACTGTAACGACCAACCCTTGTCAGTTTAATGAGCTGTTTTGTACGGGAAACTGTATTTGTTAGGGAAATAGTTACCTACTAACTTTATTTATAATGTATATTTTCACCGAAGTTCGCTCGGAGAATTATAATTATTATTTTGTGACGCAGCAGTAAGCTGTTTGTTTAGGCAGATGTGGAATGTTAAATTTTGTGTGACCGTTACAGTAGGAACTCGGCTCTGTCTAGTGGTCTGGCTACTGGAATTTGATGCAGAGGCTTCAAATTCGATCCCCAGAGGAGAGAGTTATTTTAATTTCGTTGGTGGTAGGGCCTGGTGTTACCTCCCTTAATATTACTTTCGACCTTATCGTCAATTAACACTTGATCTCTCCTTCTTTAGATATCATCTACGATGTTCCACAACAATTCTCCTGACGTACAACTTTAACATCGTCAACCAATTCTGTACCCTCAGTGAAAACTGATATAAGTCTGAAATGACAGTTTTGAGAAAAATGGCTTTAAAAAAATTGCACTTTTATATGCGTATTACTCTTTTATTATCAATTTTATTCAACATGTAATAAATGACTCCGATAGATATTTTTAGCCTCTAAACTATGTTATATGAATAATAGCACTATATTTAATACATTTGGAGCAATATAGAGAAAATAATAATTGTATTATCCGTCACATCAGACTTAGTATGTGTAAAATAATTTATGTCAAATAATATTATTTTACACTACAACAACTGGGGTAATTGATATTGGTGAAAAATAATACACCAACAAATTGTAATAGCATTTAAATACTTTAATAATAATAACTAACACTAGATCCAAAACAAAAGTATCGTAAAACAGAAGCATCTTTACTTTGAAGTTGTTTAAGTACAAAATTGTTATATTTATGCTAAATATATCATTTGACACAAAAAAAAATAAAAAATATATATGTGTTTAGTAATGCATTTCAACTTGTTTTGAGCGCTGGGTCGTGTCAAATGATATAGTTCGTTAAGGCAGTATAATAATAGTATTTTTTTTAAGTTTTAAGGCAAAATTTTAGGTTGATGGTTTGATGGTAGTTTCTATTGTAGGCTAAAAATCTTAAAGTAATTTCATCATACCAGCTTTTATAACTCGACCCCTGCTGGGACACAAGGCCACTCCTTGTCATCGATGGAGGCTTAGGCAGTAGTCGACCACGCTTGCCTAAAACGGGTTGGTGAACACAGTATAAGGTGATCAAAACCCGTTTTTCTGGTCTATTAGTCGCCTTCTACGACACCCATTGGAGGATATGGGGTGATGCTATTCTACTCTGCCAGCATCACACGGCCGCAAAATAATTAAATTAAAAGATTCACCTAGATTCACCTAATGTTTTAAGAAAACAACCCTTGCAAATATTGTACTCAATACCTAAGTGAGTAAGTTTGTATTTATTGGCATATTCCTTGAAATGATCCTGGTTCGATCACTGCCACGTACCAATGTGTTTTCAAATTTTGATTTCATATGTACGTTTATTTGACACTTTTGCGGTGAAGGAAAACATCGTGAGGAAACCTGCACACACCTATGAATAAATTCTTATGTTGTGTGTCGACCAACCCGCACTTGGCCAGCGTGGTTGACTAAGGCCTAATCGCCCCTAATGCGGGGTAGGCTCGAGCCCCTCGGTGGGGACATTATATGAGCTGTTGATGATGATGATGATGATTAAACACGTTAAATTCTGAGCAGCTTTCACTTTCAGGAATTATAATTGGTTTAATGGACCTTTTTTACGTTTACGTTTTTTTTTCTGAATAACCCCCTCACCCTTATCGCTTAACTCCGAACTGTTTGCAATGTAGTTATCACTACTGCCATCATTGAAATCAAAAATGTCTGAAGAGAATTGCTTGGTGGTATGGAGTCAGAAATAACATCATTAATACCGTCGCGGTCATTATCACTGCCATTCTTTTCTTATCTTCTCTGCTACTCCGCTCTTGTTATAAGCATCTTTCTCTTTGTTATTTTTCGGTGTTTCACAGCTTGTTTCCTCTGTTGTACCTAATTTTAAGGTCTATCTCCGATGTCATATCCATGTAATTAGTTTCTCCTCTGCGTATTTTTTCTGTTTTTCGTAGCTTCTTTCCTCTACTGTACTATTAGGTTCTATACCCGATTTCACTTCCATGTAATTAGTTCCCGTCTCTTTGTTAATGTTCTGTATTTCATAGTTTCTTTCCTTTTCTTTCTTTCTCTGTTTTACTATAGGGTCCTATATCAGATGTCACGTTCATAGAATTAGTCTCTTCCTCTGCATTATTGTTTTGTTTTTCATAGCTTCTTTCCTTGGCTGTACTACTAGCTCCGATATCCGATGTAATTAGTACATTGTTCCTCTTTTTATTTGGCATACTTCGGATCCTAGTTACGTGCAGCTTGTAAGAAATATAGATAAAAATAAAAACACTCACTGAGTTAAAACGATGATACTACATATAGACGTTATTAATATTGGTAGAGAGAGCCATGGAATGAATGATGCCTCACATACATGATGTCGGTGGTTCCAATCGCACCCGTGGCTTTGGATTTTTTCTAAGTACGGATTAGCCACTCGCTCGGGCGGACGGCAGCTGCAACACTTCATATTTTTGAAACACTACAAACACATATTTTAGAATATTGTTAATCAATCCGGAAATGAAATGTAATGAAAAACCTCTTTATTTAGATGGCCTTTGCTACGTACTTTTAAATAATTTGTACTCACTTGATGATCAAGCGATTATATCAAATTACCAATTATTACTAAGAGAATCGTAATAAATATTGTGTTTAATAATACAACTCTGTTGTGATTATCACGTTTTATTAATAATAATGACAGATCACGGTGAACAGATTTCGTGTCTAATGATTTAAGTGAATGCCATCACCATTGTCACAGCGGCGGGCGCACCGTGAAGTGCGCTATTTGCCTCTTTCGCGCCGGAATGACGCCCACGCATTAGAAAATTGAAGACTCAAATTGTATATCACTTGACACCGACAGATTTTTTGTAATGCTTGTAAGGAGCTGGTAATTTTTTTGATATAAGTGAGTGGTATAAATAGACACAAGCATAATAGTTTATAAGCAGTCTCGTGAAAAATAATGTATTTTGAAATATATTTGAATACAGCAATTTTTACCAATATTTATTAAGTGTCAAATGTAATATATCTAATTAAATCATTATTCATATTAGAGCTATTTAAAGATGGAGTCGTGAACAGTAATACATTTTTAATTGTATCATAACACACAATCCTATATGAATGAACTGTTTATGGGTAAGATGATTTAACTGAATTTGTATTATTTTACACTCATTTTTTACATGAGTTATACTCAATTTGATTAGTGGATGTCAAGTTATAGCATAACACACAAAGCTTTAATGACTTTTGCAGACTTGTATTATTGCGAACGAAAAATATATCCGTAACCAGAAGAGATACGGCTACGTGAATTAGACAGAAAAATAGAGCATTTTACACTGATTACATATGTCTAAAAATATAAGAAGTGCTTTAACTCGACTTGTATCAGTTTTCACCGAGGGTACAGAATTGATCTCTTCTCTCGTCCATTCCGTAGAACAGTATTAGGTGTTAACATCAGGATTTGTAATTCTCCTGGGTTTGTAAGCTGTACAACGAATACAGTAAGTGTTGAGACACATCTAGGCTTCCATTTACGCATGGGAGAAGACGTGTGGGCGCTAGGGCCACATGATGCCACCGCGACGTGCTGGGAGTCAAGCGCGCCTCGTATAAAAGCAGCTCGCGGGCGCGACCCGTTCTCTTGGGACCTCCGGCATCTTTACTTAATTAAGATATTAACTATACATATAAGTGGTTGAATATTGTACTCTGTAAGACTGCAGAAAAAGAACCAGATCAAAGTTACAGTCCATTATTTTCTACTAACGTCCCCATAGGACCCTAACAGTGAGCATATTGTGACGTTACCTTATTATAAACTCAGGAATAGCGGGTGTCGGAATTTAAACGAACAAAATTATGACATTTTTTATTACAATACAACAACATCAACAATACACCTTTACACTTATTTTTTGACCCGACGACCTCAAACAGACTAACTACTTTTCGCTTAAACGAAACGTTTTAAACGTCCTCACTCCCTACTACTACTGCTGGATTGGCGCCATATTGTCTTAACATTTGGCGCGAATTCAAGAAGATACTTAAAATAACATTCCTTTTTACTTTAAACATAACCAAGGACTAGTAAAATATGTATCAATAAACATTTTAGTAATATTAGTAATTTATAAAAAGAATATAATATTAACCCATTAACGCCCAAAATGAAACTGCAATATATTTTTCTATTCTATTTCTATTTATGACTGAACAAGGGATCAAATATACGATATAAGAAGATAAAATGAAAAAAAAAGTTATACATTTCAAGTTTCAGGGGTGTACTTAGCCGTGTACAATGGGCGCTTTTAGGAGTGAAATTGTTTGAAACAAGGTCGTTCAACACATAGCTCTTTTTTAGCTTTACTGAGCAAAACATGTAGTCTCCAAGCATTTGATATCGCCATATCTAACAAGTAGGTAAATATAACCCACCACCACTTCTTTCCTTTTATTGAAATCCGATAAAGGCTGATCGACTGATCCATTTGGTCAACTCCACCCATTCCTTTATTATAGTTGACAAACATTTTAGGTATACTTACGTCCACCTTTTGCTTTCTGAGGTTACACCATCGTTTGACTTTACCCAGAGGCTCTATGTCATCAAAATTAGTTCCCATAGTAACGACATTATTTTCCTTCCAACGCACCATAGCTATCTCATTCTTTGTATCAAAACGATAATCATATTCAGCTCTAGGCTTCTTCTTCATATCTTTTACGGTGATCAGGGGACATTTTTTCGTCCGATTTTCTCGTACGGTACCAGTACCTCTAAAACCTAGTCTACACAAATCGAGCAACAGCTGATGATTGGTAAAAAAATTATCGAAATATACGATATGCTCTTTAGGAACTAAAGGCATTTTAGCCAACAAAGATTTCACCACTCTCGCACCAAGGGTATCATCAGTAGGTTCTGTGGATTTTCGACAGTAAACATCGAATGCGTAACAGTAACCATCAGAACTTGTCGCAGCCCAATTCCGATAGCCAAATCTTACAGGTTTTCCTTGAATAAATTGTTTTGATGGATGACGCCCAAAGTATTTGATCATGGACTCGTCCACAGACAAGCTCTCATGAAATTCACCCCACTGACTAGAGTTTCGCTGAATCAAATCGCATAACGATCCGAGTTTGATCATTTTATCTGTCGAGCCAACCACTAGACAGTTATCCACAAAATGAAGATTTCTTTTTATCTCCAAAAACCTATAGCGTGACATGCAATTAGCAATCAATGGAACACCGAGATCTTCATCTAAACTCCAGTAAGCACGTTCAGATGGCAATTCATGGTAACCAGTCAGTATCAACACACCAAAAAATCTTTTCAAATCCGCACTATCAAGTTCAAAGCCATGTCTATTATTTTGGTTTGCGTACAAGACACTGTTAGTTGTTATCAAATCCATTACATCATTATCGAATATTTTTTCGAACAACATTACGGGATTGTAGTCTGCTAAGCTTTCTACAACGTGTTTTTGTCTGTTTTGGATGATATCGGTAATTTCATAAGTAGAGCTATAAGTTGGCAAAGTTTTTCTCCATACAGGTAAATCGACATCATATTTTTTAGCACGTTTCGCAGGCGTAGGTCTTATCAGCGGCTCATCATCACTGTCGCTCCATTCCGAAACATCGTGGTCAGAATGACGCGGAGCTACCTCAATCGTCCCTGGAACGTCCTTAGGGAAACTTGAAGACGCCAAGTGATCTTCATTACCTTCTTCCTCATCAGTTACAACAGCCGGATCCGGTGGCAATAATACTATATCGTACTCTTCATCATTGCTTTCATCAGCCAAAATTGATTCCAAGGCTTCCTCCAGTCTCGCATAGCTGGTAAATACGTTCCGATTAGCCATTTCCACTTATAAGTAATCCTGTAAACAATACGAAATTTTAGTACGAATCTGCCCACTGTACCTGCCTGAGAACAACGAACGAAACAACTCCTAGTTTACAAGTTTTTTAATAAAACTTCATTCTTATGTTATTATTACCAATACAAATGAACAGTCTCCATAAAAATACAAAAAGAAGTTAAAATATATCACTATTTTTGATAAAAAACAACAAAATAATCTTACCTTGTAAGTCGTGTCTGGAGTTCGTGTTTTATTACAAAATAAATGACATTTATTTTCGCGCTACCGCCAATTATATTATATTGTATGGTAACTAGTCTCATCTAGATTCGTAATAAGTAACTACGTTCAACACTTACCATAGATAAAATACATGATATTATCGATTAAGTAGTAGTACCTGTGTGAGTACGGAGGGCGGTAATGGGTTAAATACCGATAAAAGTAGTAATGAGGAGTTATTCATAGTAGCCATTAAAATTATGCTGACAAACATTTAGGCGCGAACTGAACAAAAGTAATCAACATTACCATTTAGTAAATTTTTAAAGGAAGATGAAGTTTTACATAGTTAGGTTATTACAATATAATTTATAAATATTATTAATGGATATTATAGGCCTGTTACAAAAAGTGGTTTACGACAATATCGGCGTACATTATTTTAAGCAAATTTGATAAGCTATAATAATAATTAAGTTGGTTTGCACTGTATTTTTAACAATGTAATAAATGTGTAAAATTGTAAGCTTTTAAAAAGACAATTCCTTATTTTCTCTGATATCATAATAAAAACACAGTTTTATTATAATGCATATTCTATATGGGGTCATGATATCTGTTTTTTTGTTGCCTTTTTTAGCCAATCCAGCTAAGGGTCAAGTTTAATTCAATAGATTATATATTGTATGTGGCGTATACTAGTAAGGCGCTTACCAATTAGCTCTTACTTAACTTATAAAGCTGACGCCACACCGCGCGGATGGGACGGGCCGCGGACGTCAACGTGTGCGTGACGTTGTAATATAGGAAACGCCGAGGATGTCACACCACGCCATCCCGTATTCTTGAATGATTCCTTGGTGTACAAAATAAAATATCAGAGATGAAGGTTTAGTTTCCCCGTCGAAGATAAAATACTTCATTGTTCACCGCGGGACGTAAGTGACAGATTACCAACGAAGGCGCAGCCGAGGGCCACAATACTCCCGAGTTGGGAATCGAACTTTCTCCCAAGTGTTACATAGTGCTTTATATTGCACCTGTGAGGAACATTCAAAGACTTGTCAAATTGAAATAAGCAGTACCTATATAAAATTATAAAGAGATTATGATTATGCAACACTAGTTGCAGATGTTCTGCGAAACACCGGCCAACCAATGGCCTGTAGTTGTCGCAGCGCAAGTCCCTGCCCAGCACCGCCGCCAACGCGCGCTGCGGCGGACATCGCGTTAGAAATAGATTTTCATACAACTTTTCCTCCCGCTAAACACGTTAGAAATGGAATTTCATACAACCTTTCCTCTCACATATTTAGGCCGAAGAAAAGATCAACTTTCTCTTTTCAATTTGAGGGAATAATAGCTACAATATAATAGTTATTTATTATACAAGAGTGGAAAGTTCCTTTTCAACCGCGTGCTCGATTTGGATGACCGAGCAAGCGAAGGATTCTAAAGTTGAATCACGAGCGCAGCGAGTGATTCTAAATTAGAATCCTGAGCGTCAGCGAGGGAAACAAACGAGCACAAGGTGAAAAATCTTTCCACTCGAGTGCAATACGTAACTTTTCATCCCACCTCAGCGAGGAAATGACAAAATGAAAAAGAATTTTTTCACAATTTAAAAAGTTCTAATCATAAATTTGGCACCATAGAGGTTACATTAAATAGGTTTAATGACGTTTTGAATTTACAATTATATTGAGTACTCATTATATGTGATGTTCTAAATTCAAATCTACTTTGCCACTCAAGCGAATAAAATAGAATTTTCCAGCCAGATTTCGAAGCGCAAAATTACACTTTCCGAGGTGGTGGGATGAAAAATATATTATGTTCTTATCATCTAGAATGTTTTCGCCATAATTTCGCCTACTCTCCACCAGAGGGTACAGTCAATCAACTGTTATACTGCTCAGAATATTCGATCCTAATTTTATTCAAACATAACCTAGAATTACGTACACTCGAAGAGGACGCTGGTAGTAAAATTTCTACGTAACTAACATTTTATGACATTATAAACCTTTTTCGATCGTAAAACTGCGTTAGGATGTGGCGATATTATTTGCAACTGTGTCGGACGGAATGTCCTAATGCGATGCGTAATTTTTATTTAAGGGTAAAAAGAAATATCAAGTGACTTTTTATTGGAAGTAAATTATACAGCTATCGTTAAGGTTTTATTTTGCACTTAAAAAGAAGATCGTAATAAAAACTAAAGGTTATTGATATTTTTTTTTTGCTATAAGCCGTTATCAAGAATATGGCGATTTGATGGTAAGCGGTCAAGTTAGTAGTATAGTACCATTTTTAGGGTTCCGTACCTCAAAAGGAAAAAACGGAACCCTTATAGGATCACTTTGTTGTCCGTCTGTCTGTCTGTCTGTCTGTCTGTCAAGACCCTTTATCTCAAGAACGCGTGGACGTATCAAGCTGAAATTCACATGAAATACTCAGGTCTATTGTCCCTTTAAGCTGTGAAAATATCAAACTTCTAAGCCAAGCCAATCAAAAGATACAGCCGATTATGTCGATATTTTCAACAAATTTCCGACACTCGCAAAGGAATCAAAACCTACAGGATACTTCCCGTAAACTCAGAATCTTGAAATTTGGCATGAAGCATTGTCATATAATGCAAATATAGGAAAAATTGCGAAAATCACATTTTTTTAGTTATATAATATAATAAAAATATTTTAATAAAATGAAACTTACTACCTTATTTCTCACGAACGAATAAAGGTATCAAATTGAAATTTATACCAAATACCTAAGTTTATTGTCCCTTTAAGCAGTGAAAAAATCAAACTTCTAAGTTAACGCGATCAAAAGATACAGCAGTTTATACCGAGGAACCCTCGGTGTGCGAGTCCGACTCGCACTTGGCCGGTTTTTTTTTACATCATATTGATGGTAAAGAAACGGTCCGCATGGTAATAGCGTACACCACCGATATATCAATCTAAGGAGATCGGTCAAATTGCTGAGTTCATACGAAGTCCGAGTGACGCGATCAGCGGCTGTACTACATAAGATGGTTCTAGTTGAGCATGCCGTAATATACACTATTGATTGCGCGCGTATTAAGGACTGCGAAGCAATGAAAGTTAAGCACAGCCGCAATGTAATACAATATGTAAGATAGAAACGCATAATTTTAAGCGATTATGTGTTTTATTTATGAATAAAAGTCGGACTATTGCTTTAAATATTGTTTTTTTAAATGTAAATCTAAGTTTTTCGGTTCTTACGTGTAAAAATTATTCCAATATTTGATAAATAACTGATTCACTGCAATGATTGCATATTGTAGATGCCCACTGGGCATACACTTGTGACAAGTTAAACGCCGGCTTAGCCTATTTCCTTGTATTATTAAATCTGTGACGGACACCGTAACCTATGGACAATTTGCATTACTAGAGGTGGAAGACCTATTAGAATCTTTGTTACATCATTCTTGATGAAGCTCATGTCGTTTAAGTAAACATTGAAATGGAATTCATCCCACAACGTAAGTACGTGGAAAAAAAATCTTCTGAAACGAACTTTACCCGTTCTAATATAATACTCTGACGACGGCGAGTGGTGAGTTGAAAGAGGCTATTGGCATCATATTAAATAGTTCCTCATAGCAAACGCGGTTGTACATCTGAAAGTAAATAGATAAGTCAATAATAATAGTATTGGCAAAGCCTTAAAGTTAAATTGTGGTTGTAAGATTATGGATTTCCATAACTCATTTACCGCCACTTTTTCTGACTTGGCACAAGATTTTGACAAAATATTCCATCTAAAAACTATTTCAAACCTACCACATGCAAGTGAAACTGTGTGTAGTTAAGTTGTTGAAAAGTTATTCAAAACCTGCATAATATGATCACTTAAACAATGCATAGACGGAGTAAGAACTAATCTCATTTGGGGTCAGTGCTGTTTCTTGATATCGACAATGCTACCGTTACATTTTTATGACCAGCCTGACACCACCCCTCCTTGGGAATGATTGCTATCTTTCCACAGCACCCTCCAAATTTAAAAAAATATCATCAGCACACAACATCATCACAACAGCTCAATAATGTCCCCATCGAGGGGCTCGAGCCTACCCCACATTAGGGGCTAATAGGTCTTAGTCAACCACGCTGGACAAGTGCGGGTTGGTCGACTTCACACAACCTAATTTCTTCATAGGTGTGCGCAGGTTTCCTCACAATGTTTTCTTTCACCGTTAAAGCGTCGATTAAACGTACATATGAATTTAAAATTTGAAAACACATTGGTACGTGACGGGGTTCGAACCGGTGCCTCCCAGGTGAGTGACAACGCCCTTACTCACTCTGCCACCGACGCTTTTAGGAAATATGTTTGCGAATAAACCATACTATTTTCATAACAACCTCATTATGACTAATTGGACATTACGTTAAAAAAATAAAACCTTGACGTCAGAAACATGTCAAATATCAATGATACGTCAATCAATGATAAAAGTAAAAACCAATTAAAAATTGTTAAAAATGTAACTAAAATTATCAAAAACAAACTTATAAATTAAGGATGGAACCAAAGTAAACTCGAATGTCTGACGCCTAACTTCAACATCATATTTTTCATGAATTAATTGAAACTTATTAGATGAGTAAATTCGGAAGCTATTTTAATTTGAGGAGTATTACAAGGAATAGACTAAGGCACTGATTACAAATGGGTGTCATTAATAGTAAAGACATGAAACGGAAGATTAATGAGGCAACCAGCAATTCAAGGTAAGGAAAAATGCAATTATTGTGAACGTTACTTACGAACTAAACTATTTTACAAATAAGAAACTCCGCATCCTCTGAAGCAGTGAGTGTCGTACTAATAACACTAGCTGCCTTACCACACTGAATCGCGATATAAACTTTTGGCTCAGCTTTAGAAATCGGTACCTTAAAGAATAGGTTCATACTTTTTGTGTAGATAGTCTCCCTATAGACTGACACATTAATTGCAATTTCATTTACATAAATGTTCAGATAAAATATTGCAAAATTACATACAAAGACACTTCGAAAATATTTTATCAAATAGTTTGAGAAATTGTTGTTGTTTTAAAATTTTATCGATAATAGTAAAGCAAAGGAGGTTATTTCATTCTGCCACAACCAACCAATAATTAGGTAGGTAACATTGGTTTAGGTTAGGTTAGACCTGCGACCTATACGCACGAGCCGAGCGAGCGGAGCAAGCGTGCCGCGGCAGCGGCCGGCGAAGTGCCAGAAACAACTTTTTTACATTTTACTAAAGGACTATTACATGTCTTTTGGGTTTTTAAAATGTAATTGGGAATTTTTTAACTCATTTTTTGTCAATTTTGCAGAAATTGGGAGGTAAAACAGTTCTAAGTTTCTTGATGATTTAATAGTTTTTGAATTTTCATGTTATGATATTTTTTAATCGATGCAATTTATATTAAAAAAAAGTGTAGGAGGGGGTTAGTAGTCTTCCCTCTCTTTTCCCCACCACCCCAAAAAAAACCGATAAATTTTGTACTTCTTTCTAAAGTGCTTCCATACAATTACTTATTGTGAACGTTACTTACTGAATACAAACAATTTTACAAATAAAAAACTCCGCATCCTCTGAAACAGTGAGGGACGCTCGAGCTATGAAGCTCCGTTGCCAGCCCGGATACGAACGTTTTCTAACGAGAACCGACATAACATATAATTAATAAGTACGCAATGATATTTTTGACAACTGCTGATGGAACACGTCCCGTCCACCTCCCGGGCGTGTCTGGATCGAGCTTCACTGTCAATTAGGCGCTCTGCAATATCCCGGAAAAGTCTATCTCTTGGACCCCATGGTCCCAAAGTCTCTACGCCAAACGGCTCGAATACTGAGTCTACTGATAGGCCAAAGTATTTGCGTCGCCTAAGTAACTCAGCGGAACCTGCACCAAACCATACATTGAAAGGAGTTAGGAGGTGGAGGTAGTTGTAACATGGGACATGGCTAAAGCGTCGGCGCAAATGTCCCATGCCAAACATTTTCCCTTTTTCCAGGGAACGAGATGGTCATTGACTATAAAAATATTTATATGATTGTGAATATTTTTCTCTGCCTGAAGGAGTAAGGTAATCTAATTTTTGTCCGAATCTCTATAAGGCCTGGAAAGCTGAGATGATTATTGTGATCGGTGATCATCAGAAGGTCACCTTGGCACATATCACGGCATGTGCGGCGAGCGATGATTGGCTGCGTATGTCGTGATATTCGCAGCTTGACCAATCAGGAGCTCCAACACGGCCTCCCGCGCATCAAACCACACACTACGCAAGAAGCGAACGCTACGGGAACACTATTTCTATATTTCCTATCATTGATTGTAAAAATCTTGAGTAAATTTCTTGTATCATCAAGAAGCGCTTTATTTCACAACCCACGCAGCGAAAGGCAAAAAGAACGATATACTATAACAGAGTGTATCATATCGGTTGTTGGCTTTGGTTTGAGGGTTCACTGAATTTGATACAATGTTGGTTTGATACCTATTTAATGCATCCGACAGGCTAGCAAGCTGTCACTATTTTGATCCACTGCACGGCCCATGCATGCATCCCTTTAGAAACGGTGCAAATACATTTGATTAAATTTTAATTAGGCTCAAAAAATACTGGCACGATTTTTACAATTCTTTCATTGGTTGGTTGAATAATGCTACATTTTCACTTAGCAAACATGGATACAGTGGATAATGTTTTTAAAAATTCCATGCCGACGAATTCACGGGAGCGGTAGTAGTATAATTTTGACAACCTAGTAATTGAAATTTCTTTTTACCCGACCACAGCAAAACAAAATGGAAGGATTATGATTTTAACAGTCTCCGTATATTTCCATATATTTCCGTAGGTTCCTTCTTAGTGCCTAACCTATTCATCTTATTTTGATGAATTCTATATCATCTTATTTAGATGAATTTTTATTTATTTATTGATTAACAAACATTTGTTCACACCAGTACATCATAATTGAGAATGTTAAATACAAAAAAGGTAAGTGCAACACACACTTAAAGGTAAATACATCTTGTAGTTGTAGTAATTCTAAATCTTTTTATGGTTAGGGACAAGAACAGGAGTAGATTTAACCGTCTTTTTTTCCTTAGTCTACAATCCGAGTTACAGTTTTCTTATCTTTTCCTTGTTCCAGTCTGTCAAACATAAGATACGTGATAACAGAGAAACCAAAATGGAAAGTGTTCAAGAAGAGAGAGTAAGTAGTTATATGGAATAGAATAGAAATAATCTTTTCACCTCTCCAGCAACAAAAAAACTCTTTTGCTTTGTAAAATCTCGAAGCAAAAACGGTTTTTGTTACGAGTTCCGAACAAGACTGTAACGTTCAATCTACATAATGGCAGTTATTTTATTTTTGACTTTTAATACTATTTTTAGCGTATTAAACATTTAATTAAAATTGTCTTAAATTGCTCCTATAACCTACCTATAACCAATATGCCAATTTTATCGCTGGGGAGGTGAAAAGTTTTAAGTTTCATACGAGAGCTCGTGCCTCTAAATCACTCTTTGCTCTCAGTAGTCACACTCGCAGCAAAAAAATAACTTTGTTCACTTGTTGAACAAATAACTATTGTCGTACATCGAAACAAAGCTACACCCTTTATGAAATATTTTAAGTGTATTTCGTAATGTGTGGCCTTAATGTATTAAAAAGTCAAACATGTAATGTTGTTGCCTAACATAAATAATTTAATACTAACAATCTCGATTTTGCCTCTCACTGGAAATAAGTATTAAAAAAGCCACATTCACATTGTAGTTGTGACTCATCATCATCATCAACAACAGCTCATATAATGTCCCAAACAAGGCTCGAGCCTACCCCACATTGGGGATTAGGCCTTAGTCAACCACACTGGCCAAGTGCGGATTGGTCGACTTCACACACAACCTAAGAATTTCTTCATAGGTGTGTGCAGGTTTCCTCACAATGTTTTCCTTCACAGTAAAGGCGTTGATTAAACGTACATATGAATTCAAAATTTGAAAACACATTGGTACGTGGCAGGGTTCGAACCGGTGTTTCCCGAGTGTTAGACAAAGCCCTTACGCACTACACCACCGACGCTTCAAGTTGAGACGCCTAAAATAAAATTCAATACCTCCTTTTTTTCCTCTTTATAATCCAAGAAACCCGTCTCTAATTTCAATCAATATCCATTGGTTCTAAGAAAAATGCGCAGTAGCCAAAATTGTTTTCCCACTCTAGTTTACTTAGGCCTCCATAAAGCCTTCCCGAACGAAATATTTGGCTCCACCCACAATTTACGATGACAAGCAACTTATTTATTATTTTTGTTCTGAGCGAAATCATAGTAGGCTGGCTGGGTTAGGCCACCTTTCTAATGGTATTGTGCGAGTTCTTAATATCATTTATCATACCTAGAAAATTCTGATGAAACTTTTTGTCGCTTTTCTTTGTTCGCCTTGGAATGGTAACCACAGTAAGTTGGCGTCAACGCTGGCCAACTCATGTGCTCATGAGAAGGAAAAGCGTTGGTAAGATAACGGAATAAGGCACTGATCATACTTAGCGTTATCCCGGCGTGCGCGTTTATCTGACGTTTGAACAGCGCGAACGCTACGTGCGCATCTGCGGAACGCGGAGAAGAGCAGGCTACTTTGCGTGTTTATACCTGTCGATAGAGACCACGCGTTCACGCGACGTTCCCGTTCCTTCCATGTCACCATAACACCACACACTACCCGCGGTAACGTTTCAAATCTCTATTCCTTAGGGCCTAGCCAAGTGACCAGTTGATTGGCTCGAACGTCTAACGAAAATAATAATAATGTATGAAACTGACGTTTTAGTGAGAAAGCTCTATGGCGACCGTAGTCAAAAATTAGCCTCCCATCCACTAGCGCTTATTTCGTATGACTTGTCCTCATAGATGAACTGTAGAGAAACATTGTAGGGATAAATAAAACCGTTGAGGCCACTAACTAAATTTCATCTCTACATGTTTTCCTGCGACTTTATCATTCCTCGCCAGTCCGAGAGGAAAAACAATCCTTTTGTCACGATACACACGAACTGATACTAATGTATGGGGGGCTATTATCATTTCGTTCGATAGAAACGTTGTATCATTTGCCACTTGTCTATGCCCCCTTTTGACACTACCCTAGTACAAATTTTTCTTCGCGAATCGCCTACTTACCTCGCACATGTCAGGTGTAAAATCGCCCTAAGATTTTCGGAGAGAGTATTGTTTGCTTTCAATCGTTTTTCTTCGCAGAGTAACAGCCATACCGGCTTACCATACATCTTGCAAGTCCACAAGAGGATGTCCCTGCGGTAACGACAGCCCGTGTAAGCAAAAAGTCACGCCTCGAGGCGTTACTATACATTATCCTCAGAAGTGAGTATCGGGGCAGATATTAAAAAATAACAATTGATATAGTCTTATAAGGTGTCCATAAATTTTGTATGAAATTGTTTATGGTTTCTCCTGTCAGTTTTAATAATCCATAGAGCCAACTACACGAGATAAAGCTTGTAGACAATAATGTAGCAATTGAAAATATATTTTTTTAATTGAATTGTCGTGATTAGGAATACTGCACTTCCAACTCAGCTATACCGCACTAATGCTACGGCCGCACAAATCGCGATAACATTCGTGCGATAATCTTCGCCTTCGGCCTACCGCGAATGTGCATGGCCACACATTGCGCGCTGTAAAGTCTGTCGCGATGTGATCGCGATGTTACGCAAAAAACAAAATGGACGCCGCGGTCGGCCTATATTTTAGGGCAATTATTTTTTAATCTGTCGGGAATTATTGTTTAAGAAAAAAGCAAGGCTAAACAATATTGACTCACACTCCTAATTGCCAATAAGTTCTAAAATCCTGTCGTTATTCCAATCCATGGTAGAAAACTAATTTAAACCAATACGTCCGATGCGCACGATGTCTGTGCGCCGACTGAAGACCACGAAGTGTGGCCACGCAAGCGAAGGACATCGCGATAAAAACGCTTCGATGTGCGCCAGCTTACCGACAACGGCGCGATGTCCTTGCGACTTCGCACGAAGGGCCGAAGTATTCGCGAATACTTGGCTAGACACATCGCGATAACGCGAATATTCGCGATGTGTGCGGCCGCAGCATAAGAACATAATTATTTAGTTTCCTCAAGTTTTTCGTTTCACAGTTCGTCACAATGTCGAATAAATAAATTTTGTCTAATCTTACTATGGTTAACGGTATTAAGGTAACATTTCTGTTGTACTCTACTAACTATAAACCCATCGTTACTAATAGCCAATATCTTTATTACTTACTTCACTTATGAGTATGGTAGTGACACAACGATATTGTAAAGATACCCCTTGCCTCAAGTATAGAAAACTTTACGTAGTTTAAATAGAGTTCAAAATCCTAATCGTTTTAAAACCTACCTACTTGTGCCAAATGAACCTTACAGTACTGATTACGTTCACAAATTTGACCTTGAAAAGAATTCTCATTTAGTTAAGTAGGTACATTTGTAATTTGAGCTCAGCCTGACCTGAGTTTAGGGAAAATGATCTCTATCTTGTACCACTTAAGGCTTACACTCTCCGACTATTCCAGAAAGAAAAAAATCAAAACGCTGGCCGGAAAAAGTTTCAAGTCCGGCAAAATTGATAAGGGTTACTTAAACACCAAGTAAGTATAGCATTAAATTAATCGTTTTACTTTCTGTCTCACGGAACCTTTGAAGAGAAATTTTCTTTCGTTGAAAGATTTAAAGTCGATATGAATATCAACAAATTGATCCCGAAATTCAAAATCCGAAGGAGAGTTAAGAGAAGAACAAGCAGAGATATGTTTATGCCGTTCCTCTTTATGTGAGGTAAGTGTAGAACTAAGGGTGGAAGCATAACTAATGGATGTTGCGCTGCGTACTGTCGAGCATCCAGAGCCAATAAATATAAATAGTTATATTGCTACACTCGTATACGTTATCTTTTCTCTGGGGCCCAATTCTCGTGCATTCGAAAAAAGTTCACATTCGTAAAAAATTTCGAAGATCGAAATTTTTTCGAAGGAAACACTGTTAGTGTATTCTCAGGACTTCACAATCGAATAATTTCGAACGAATGTCGCTCGAATGCTTCGAGTGCTAAATACCAGTAGAAGTCGGAGTTCGTATACGAATCTACCTGTCAAACTTCCCGACATTGAGGTTAAGTGTATTGTTGTGGTTGTTTGTTTGTTTAATTGTGAGATTCAAAATTAATATGTTCATTATGGACTTCGTAAATAATCTTCAAAATTAATTAGAGTATTATTTTCTAAAAAAAAATCTTTTGAAAAATAACGGAGCGGAGCCGCTGTTGACACCAGACACTAACTTGACTGACAGATGCGACGTTCCGTTTAGTTAAATGCACGTTAGAAAAATAATATAAATTCGACTTCCTTTTATATTTTCTGTAATGATCAGTACCAACCAATTTATATATTTTGTATCATAATCTAAAAATAAATGGACTCAGCATAAAATTTTAGTCTAAAAACTATAATTATTTACAATTAAAGATTTTTGACACGGGGGTTTTAAAAACGCTCGAAACGAAACGTAATTGTTTGTCTATGCTATGTACGACTGCATAGTTCGATTGGTAATTCTTCTATTGGTACTGAGAATACGATCTTTAGGAAACCATTCGAACTTTTCAGTAGAATAGAAATAATTACCACACGGAAAAAGTTCGAATGCACGAGAATTGGGCCCCTGGTCTCCAACTCAACATAATATTTGATGGATATTGATGAAAGTTAAAGCTATACTTGATTGACCAATTACGTTGATTAGAAAGGCAAATAAAATCTGCAAACTATTTGGGAGAATATGGATGTAGTGTGCCAGTGTAGTTACTGGCCAGGAATATCTATTCTCATCCCGTGGGTGCCCTAAAGGCCGATAGTCTGAGAGCTGGTAGACATTTTGAGCAGTTACTTGAGATAAGTTGGAAACCTGTCGTATAACTCCCCTATAATATCCTAACACAGAGCTGCATAACTGGCTGGGAAGTAGTGGGAATAAATCAGCCCTTATAACTGCCCTTACAACTGAGACAATCTGTAATTTAAATAAATTACATTGATCATTTAAAAATAAATATGTCCGTTCATTTAGGCGGTTCTTTAACTTTGCCAGATGCTTGCAAAACTGTTTGTTGCAACGTCTTTTATAAATGCGACAGCATTTCATCCGGCATGCTGCAACATTTCTGTAGCATCTATAGCAGGCATTCCAATAAACAGGCTATCCAGACAGAGAAAAATCTTCCACTTCTAAAGGGATATAACCCAGGACCATTCAGCACTACTGCAATAAACAGCGTTTGCGGTTTACGCGAAATGCTTCTAGAAGAAGAAATTTAAGGATTTCATGAATACTTTGGTAACTTGCATTTCGAGGCTTGATGCTAGATCATTGAATCTTACCTACTTCGCTATTCTTGTTCGCGTCGCGATATAGATGTATTTGTCCCATGTTTTTGAACCATCTCATATAATTATATAAGATTGAAGCCTAAAGTTCCCGGGTTCGTAAAAACAAGGTTCCTTGGTATGTCCTTATCCTTATTCACTTCATACTTTGTAACTGCCAAAGAGGACCTACAACACAAATCTTTTTTTTTTGCAGTCTTCGACCGATGCCGTACGTCTCTAAGGTTTACAGGGCCAGGAAATTTCCAACGTGGAGACTGGACAAAATAGCTTATAACACGCCCTATATAAGGTAAGTCTCATATAAATAAATTCAATCTTTTCAAAAAACAAGTGTCTTAGTTAAGTGATCGGCGGTAATTGTAAAATTGTCTCATCGCTTATTGAAGATACGTTAGCTTGTGACGTAATGAGAGACGAAAGACTTTAATACATTCATCAAGATCTTACATCATCATCATCATTATTTCAGCCAAGAGACGCTCACTGTTGGACATAGGCCTCCCCCAAGGATCTCCAAACGGGTCGGTCCTGCGCTGCCCGCATCCAGCGGCTTCCCGTGACCCTTACTAGATCGTCAGTCCACCTTGTGGGGGGCGTACCAACGCTGCGTTTCCCGGTACGTGGTCGTCACTCGAGGACCTTTCCGCCCCAACAGCCGTCAGTCCTCCTCGCAATGTGCCCTGCCCACCTGCACTTAAGGTTTGCAATTCTTTGGTCTATGTCGGTGACTTGGGTTCTCCTGCGGATCTCATCATTTCTGATATGATCGCGCAGAGAAACTTCGAGCATAGCCCTCTCCATTGCCCTTTGGGTGACCATGAGCCTTCTTATGAGGCCCATTGTAACGTTACGTTTTGGTTCCATGAGTCATCAATGGCAACACACACAAATTAAAGACTTTCGTCTCAATACCTTAAGATCTTACATAGTGCTGTGTAACTCTATCCTATCAGCCTTTATAATTCAACCCACTGCTGTGACACAAGGCCTCTCCTTGTCATCGAAGGAGGTTTAGGCAGCAGTCCACCACGCTTACCCAATGCGGATTGGTGGACGGAATATAAGGTAATCACTACCCCTTTGCTGATCCATTAGTCGTCTTCTATGACACCTATTGGAGGATATGCGGTGATGCTATTCTACTCTGCCGGCATCACGTGGCTGATCATTGCACCAAGGAATCGTTCGCGCGATGGCGAGTAAACCACCTGCAATAACATTATCAAGGAGAGCTGGTATCCGACAGGTGACTGGCCAAAACCTACCCCAAATAAATAGGAAGAAGAAGACATTGTAAGGGGTACAAAAAATATAGGGTGCCTTACATACAGAAAGAAGGACTGCTCCCAAGAGATAGAAAAATTTCTTTTTGATAAAATTAACTTAATCATATTGTGCGAAGCAGCGAGAAAATGCTAGAATATTAACATCACCATTATATTAGCCGAGAGACGCTCTCTGTTGGACATATGCCTCCCCTAAGGATCTACAATCCGATTGCGGATTGGAGATCCTTGGGGGAGGCATATGTCCAACAGAGAGCGCCAGCAGTGGTCTTGCACACATTGGTCTTGCAGTGCTGGCATTCAGCCTGTGACCTTTACCAAATCGTCGGACCACTTTGTGGAAGGCCTACCAACACTGCCTCTCCATAACATGCAATTAAAATAAAAAAAATCTTTTATGTAAACTCGAAAACAAAGTTGCTTTTCATCCTAAAATTGAATTAGTATTCTTTGCATAGTAAATTTTCTTCGAAAGCTCTAGATTATTAATACGGCTTTCGAAGAAAAGCACTCTTCGAAAGAGCCGTATTAATAAGCCTCACTCAAATAATTCGTTATCTCAAAACAACGTGGTAGCGAGGAGCGAGGCAGATAATATTTTCCATTATAAGAAGAAGTAGCTGTCTTGCTTTTTTGACTCACAAGATGGCGTTGAATTAATACGGATTATAGACGCCTCTCATTATGTCAGCCGACAGACGCCTACAGTCTACAGTAAGAAAAATGTACCGCTGGTGGTGACCACGTGCCCACGTTCTTCGTTCAATATGTTTTGCCTGTGG
Source organism: Elophila nymphaeata (assembly GCA_955850985.1). Lineage (NCBI taxonomy): Eukaryota > Metazoa > Arthropoda > Insecta > Lepidoptera > Crambidae > Elophila > Elophila nymphaeata. The sequence continues at coordinate 23,362 of CATPCV010000003.1, read as the reverse complement.
AACCCTTGTATTCTTATGTAATACTAGCTGTGCCCGCGACTTCATCCGCGTAGAATTTACCAAAAGAAAAAAAAAATAGCCTAAGTTACTTCTTATTAAACCAGCTACCTGCCCCGTCAAAATCGGTCCAGCCGTTTTAGAGATTAGCCGGAACAAACAGACAAAATTTAAAAAAAATGTTATTTTGGTGTATGTGCCTTATATATACTCATATGCATGTAGTAAAAAACGGTTTTTCAATATTACAAACAGACACTCCAATTTTATTTATATGTATAGATATTTTTTATTGCCCGTGGTACTACGTCTCAAAGAAACATTTAAAATTTCGCGATTAGCGGGGGTTAACGGGACAAATAATGTGCCCATGGTACGAGCAAAAAAAAATGGTCGTGGTACCCCATGGGGGATTAGGCTGGGGGACCACGGGCAAGTAGCGTACATTTTATTAATCACGCAGTAGTCAGGTAGGTAGTGGATACATTTTATTATGTACGCATTTAACAACGTTCTTTTTTCTTTTCAGTGGCACCCCAATCAAACCTTCGACTTGGAAGTCGGAACAGTATAGTTCTTGAAGAGTAAAGTTTTCGATTTTTTACAACTTTGTACGCTAATCTAAGTCCATATGTATCAATAAATAGTTTACACCAAGTAGTTTGTTTTTTTTTTATTTTTTTCATTTACAAATTTTCACTAAAACCTTTACAACTAAGCGCGTGGTTGATACTGGCATGAGTGACCGAAAATTTTCGATCTTCGCATTTTTCTCAAGAACCCACTTGTTTTTCTCTGTAGTCAGTTACATCTACAAACGGTATCTAACTTCTATTTGCAATAGGGATAGGGTGCAGCGAAAGCCTATACACATTGTGTGACATAGTGATTGTTCACGCCTTCGTGTCCCTTCACTAGTCGGCGCTCACGACAGCTAACGTTATGCGCCACCACGCAAAAATGTTTGCCGCCCAATAAATTCAAAGTTAATTCTTACAAGTTAGAAAATAAACCATGCAAAGACTGCATTGGCATAATTATAAATTATTTACGGCGCCCCTGCATGTTTTGACGGCCGTAACAGAACCTGCGATCGGAGTGAATTTGTTAAAAACAAAGTCAAGGCGCCATGGAAGATGCAGTGAAGTGGTATGGCATGGCGTGCTTTAGTTAAGGAAAAAATATAAACATTTTGGTCAAGGAGCCGCACGTAATCCTGCGCTACCTTCAGTAACATAGAGTATAGGTTAAGTGCATTTTTTAACCCTTAAAACAGGCAGCACCGATTTTGCACTGTGGCCTATTATTCTGTTATTAAACGCTAAGAGCGTAAGGGATATTTTAGTGGTTATTGTCGGTCGGTATCAGTTTTCATTCAAGAGACCAACCAACCCATATTTTGTGTCAGCGGCTGAGGCTTGCATCATCGAATTTTTCCCACGTACAAATAAAAGTCAGCACTATAGTTGGCAGGCTCTAGAACACTCATCTACCTTATTCTATAAAAGGAACGAGTAAAAAGTATCAATATTTCGGTCTTATTTGCCGATCACTTTTTGAGCCCAAACAAAAATATTCCAATATAAAGATAGGAGAAAAAGGGTCTTTTATCCATTGCCCCTATGTTTATCGCAGCCCTTATATATTGTACACTCGAAATCCTAAACAAACCATCGGAAAGTTTTTCAGCAAATTCTTTTGGTAAATATTTGTATTTGCCCACGAATTACTCGCGTTTGTCATTAAATTTAAATTGAACAGTTTTTGAGTATTTAAATGTAATGATAATTTGTAGGTTTTTTTCTAAACGGGTTAATGAAATAGAAAAAGTAAGAAGAAGGTTGGTATAGTAAGTTACAAATATACATTCTACTAGTGAAAATGCTTAGGGTGAACATACAGTTATCTGAGCAGAACGCATCGAAGTCAAGGAAGCCTCGCACACATATCCGCACCAAAAGAATCGACCGCACTGAAAAAATCATTTCTATTTCTTTTACAGCGGTAATGACATGGTATAGAATGAAAGAGAGCGTACGGTCGAGTTCTCAGACCAAGTCGAGTCCGCATCATCATCATCCGGGTCGAATCTGTCATTGTCATCAAACTTCATTCAAATTCGTCTAGGATTTTGGAGTTCTTCTAGATTCGGACGATTCCACGCGGGTAGGTGTGTGTTAGATTGCATAAAATTATAAAGAATTAAAAAATAAACTAATAAATTGTAGTTAAATAGAACACAAATAAAGAAATAAACTGTAATCATCATCATAATTTCAGCCACATGACGTCCACTGCTGAACATAGGCCTCCCCCAAAGAACGCCACAACGGCCGATCCTGTGCTCCTCGCATCCAGGCGTGACCAGCAGCCTTAACCAGGTCGTCAGTCAACCTTGTGGGTGGCCTACCCACACTGCGTCGTCCGGTGCGCGGTCGCCACTCGAGAACTGTTCGGCCCCATCGGCCATCCGCTCTCCGAGCAATGCAAACTGTAATACAATAGATAAAAAGAAGTATAATAGATAAGCCAATAAGAAAATATGTAATAGTTTATAAACAACCATTGTGAAATGTTAATGGAATAGCTCGCATACAGATAGAAACCTACTTATAGAGACAAACAAATCTATTTTATTCATTTAGATATTATTTCACAGGAAGACCAACAGCTGTATATAACATAGAAACTTAAGATAAACAAAAAACAAAGCTAATTAAAGGTACTACTAGACACATTTAAAAAAAACAGTCGAATAGAAAACTTCCTCTTTTTTTGAAATCGGTTAACAAATAATGTAACGTCTCAGGCCTATAGCTCATTACAAATGCCTATATTAGAACCTAGTTATTTAACTTAAGTTCATAAAATAATTTGTCATAGTTTTTGTGTTGACTAATGGACCTACTAACCAAAAATTCACTATTACATCATCATTTCAGCCACATGACGTCCACTGCTGAACATAGGCCTCCCCCAAAGAACGCCACAACGACCGATCCTGTGCACCTCGCATCCAGGCGTGACCAGCAGTCTCAAAACGAAAGTTTTTGACCAGTGTGTGTTGCCAGTGATGACTTATGGCACTGAAACGTGGTCACTTACAATGGGCCTGATAAGAAAGCTCAAGGTCACCCAAAGGGCAATGGAGAGGGCTATGCTCGGTGTTTCTTTACGAGATCGAATCAGGAATGAGGAGATCCGTAGAAGAACTAAAGTTTACGACATAGCCCAAAGAATTGCCAAACTTAAGTGGCAGTGGGCGGGGCACATTGCTCGGAGAGCAGATGGCCGATGGGGCCGAACAGTTCTCGAGTGGCGACCGCGCACCGGACGACGCAGTGTGGGTAGGCCCCCCACAAGGTGGACTGACGACTATTACATATTAGGTAAGTAATAGCAAGTTCAAAAAAAAGTCTTTATTTTTGTGTCCGTGGATGTTGTCATTATTTAATTCCCAATGAAATTGTCATTTCAACAAAAAAGTACTGAACCAATTTCGGTATAATTTATACGGGACCACCTTCTAAACGAAAAAAGAATCATCAAAATCGATTCATAATGTTGACGGAGTAATCGCGGAACATACATACAAAAAAACATACAGTCGAATAGAGAACCTCCTTTTTTTTTGAAGTTGGTTAAAATAGCATTACACCATGCAAAAAGAGACATAACGCACACATTGTATAAATCAAATATTAGACACTGTAAGAGTCCACTAGCTCTCGAAAATTTTCCATCTGCAAACTCTCCATCTCTTTATACATGAATTAAAGGGGCTCGAGGGGATAAGCCATTAAAATCGGTCCATTCGCTTAAGAGATACGATACCACAGACAGACACTTCAAACTTATAACACCCTTTTTTGCATCGGGGGTTAAAAAGTACATTATAATATTGTCTTTAAATTTTTGTTTACCTCACTACGATGATACGGTAAAATTCTGAAGCAGGCCACAGCTACCGAAAATATCTTATAGATCAATTGACAATTTCGCGTCAGAGTCGCTATTGATTCTTAGCGCCAAGAGTATGATTGATTGCCCACCTACATGCCACCTGCGCTTTTTATCTTCTGCAGCGTTTAACACACAGGCTGAAGCGGTTTTGGGTTAATAATTGTGATTGATTTTATATCAAGTTTTTTTCGTTAATATTATTCCATCCAAGAATTTTATCGTGGAGCTAGCCCTAATATTGGCTAAATTTTCGCGTTTACTGAATAAAATCGAGGTGGGAATCCACCTGTCCCAGGCGGGAATTGAACCCGATTGCAGAGGATTTTTTTCAGTGTATTTTCTAGTTTTAAAAATAACATTAAGTTCCGCTCGACCCTTTTTACTTTCTCGTATACGTAGTATAGAGGAAGTCTTGTAATCGTCAAAAAATTTACACTTTTTGGACATCCCTGAGTGCAAAAATAATTATGTTTGTGTGTGTGTGTCTGTGCGTTATCACGATAACTCGAGTATATAACTGTATAACTTATTTCAACCAAATTTAACATGCATATATGACATCAAAATATAAGTTTTCTATCAACTTTTGAGTCGTTTCCGGTATACGAGAAAGTCGAGAGGAGACCACTCCCGATTTTTGGGATCATGATTGTTATTGTGTGTAGGTATGTATGTAGAAAAAGTTATAAGGAAGACAAAATTAATGTTATGATCGCATCGGGAAGGCCATTTTTATTTATTTCACAACTAAAATAATTTGCATAATTATAAATATTGAAACAATGAAAATATTATAATTTAGTAAAGTAATAATTTGTAATGAACATCGCCTGACTCCAACCTAACAACAAAATTCTTCAAAACCGCGACAAAACGCTTCAGCTTCTAATTTAACCAACGGATTTGTAGCTGAGATAACTTATGCCTGCCAAAGACTAACACCATTTCAGCAATATGTTCAGATTATACCTACAAAACTTGGCAACATCATAATCTTTCTTGGCGTTGTTATACTGTAGATTTTGGCAAAATATTGAGATGCGTTATCAGGTTAGTGCAGGGTTTTTATGAATATAGTTAAAGAACACAACAACAACACATAAGAAATACTTTCAACATAATTATGTGTATATGTGTACTAAATGTAATATTAATTATGAGTTCCTAAATTATGATGCGAGAGTAAATATATTTTATATTTTTTTTATTTTATAGATTTTTGACTCGTGGTCCCACCAGTTATGTCCCACTGTAACTCGTGGTCCCACTAATCTTCAACACTAGGACTCGTGGTCCCACTGCTAATTGGACTACCAATCTTAGTAACAAAGTAGGGTTATTTAATTAAGTATAGTAGTGGTACCACGGTACCACTACTATACTTAATTAAATAGAAAAAAAAATAAAAACAAATAAATAATAAATATTAAAAAACTACTTTTTGTTTAACCAACCAACTGTACATTGTTGGAAGTTGTATATATACTGATGTACCTCGAAAACTTCGTAAGCGCGATTTAGGCTTGCATTACGTATTGTGACGTTTCTGTGTCGTATATTGGCTCCGTGCTTACATTTGTACTTTTAGCTGATCAACCATTTCTCGGTTACTCGATACCGTCTATGTAGCGCTGTGAAGTAGTCCCTACAGTACTCCTCCTAACGTAGTATGTTTTCCAGTTTTTACAAGAGTTTCGCTAACACCACCGCTACCATTTAGCATCACCTTCGTTGTACACATTCCCTTTACTCTGCGAAAACTGTACCGATACAAACTGGCGAACCAATGCGGAGATATAGTAAGCATCCTAGTAGAATCGCCGAAATCTCCAGAGAAGAGATAGAATTCTTCTCTCACTACTTCTCTGTCCGCGCTGCTCAACTTTGAAAGCTTCTTTTCGATATCCAAGAGTGTCCTTCAGCTAATGCTTTTAAGTTTAATTTAAAAAAAAAAATCAGTTGCATTCATCTCAGTGTCTTTTTTATATTCATTTTTAAGTTCCAGTCAGTTTATCGCAATCTGTAATGTAGTTTAATATATTTTTATATGTATGGATGTATTTATTTGTATGTATTATATTAGCGTATATATATTGTATTATAGTGTATATGTATTTAATTTAATAACTGTTCTATGTTTTTGACTACTACTTATTATTTTTATCATATCTTATAATGCACTTTCTGGTCTCGTACCTACTGATATAATACGTCACTGGCGTTTTGGGTTGGCTGGAAGAGATCTCTTATAGAGATAAGTTCGCCCTTGCAAACTGTATTACTGTAATTTTGTTATTGTAAGTGCAATAAAGAGTAAATAAATAGAATCATAGTCAACCATAGATATAAGAAACTGTAGATGGACAATGTGAAAGAGAAAGACTCCAAACGTATATTAGAACGAGATAGATAGTCGAGATCATTTCACGTACACGCAGGCTTAGGTCAGCCTGCCAGTCACGTAGAAAAGACAGCAACTGTCAGACTCCAGTACTAGTTGGTGCATTTTTTGGTCTCGCACTGCTCGATTCATTTCCAATCTATAAACATCAGTAATTATAAATCTATGTAGTCAAACGTATGTCTTAAGTTTAAAACAGACATTTTTGCTTCTGTAACGTTAATTTGACACCATTGTTTTATAAAATACCAAAATAGCCGAAAGGCTTCAACGTCGCTGTCTATTATTACCATTCAACTCTTAGAAATTCCGTGGGAAATAGCTTAGCGCAAATTGTATTCAGTCTGCATACCTAACTACATAAATTTCTACGACGAAATATTTATCCGAACGCCATTTAGTTCATCAAATATTTCTTAGTTCACTATCAACTTTATTTCCAGTCAGATAAAGTTTCATTTTCCTAGTAATACTGCAAACATCAACCATGTTCTCGCGATAAAAATTATCAAAGCGGCATTATTTTTTTAAATTACACCTTCTGCACAATAATCTTTGCAATTTCCCGTAACATTAGGTACCTATCCATCTTGGTTACATTACTACAGGCTATCCATCATGAACCGATGAAAAGTTACCAAAACAAATTTTATATCGTTAGATGTTTAATTGAAAACCGATAAAATAGATTCTCTATGTAAAAATAACATTCGACGTAATAATAGTGATAGCCATTTTTAAACCGATTGTTACGGGTATGTCTAAATTGAAAATCTTTGCCATTGATTTGCATTTTTTTTATTATTTCCAAATTATGAAGTTGAGTTTTTAAATTTGTGCGAACTAAAAAAGGTCTACCTTACAGTACAGATGCGGCATTAGAACAGATAAAGGTTAAAATCGTTTACAAAAAAATATTTAAATTGAAAAGCAATGTAACGACAAATTGCAAAAACGTACCGTAAAACCCCGAACCACGGTAAATCCTAAGATATTCCGGTAAAACCTAAGATTGACCAACTCTTAATGGTAAATGTCCGAGTGGTCCTGTGATTATCGTTAATTTCGAACTTTTACCACCATTCATTTGGCAATTAACAATTAGGTAGGTACATATAACATTGGTTTAGGTTAGGTTAGACTTGCGATCTATACAGCAGCGGCCGGCGAAGCGCCAGAAACGACTTTTTACCATTTTACTAAAGGACTATTACAATAATTAGTATTCATTGTTTTTTTCCCTAAACCAACATTTACTGGCCGTCACTGATAAAATCTAGCATGCTACTAAACTATGATGGTAAAGGCCCAAAAAATTTACCGGTGAAACCTAAGATTACATAAGGGGTTTGCAGTAACATAATATACATGTAGATACAACAACCATACGACAACCACAAATCATACCACAACGACAAAACATCATGTCAGCCGAGAGACGCCAAGGATCTCCAACCCGATTGACACTGCGCTGCCCGCATCCAACGGCTTCTCACGACCTTTTTCACATCGTAACTCCACTTTTTGACGAACGCTGCGTTTCCTGGTACGCCACTAGGGGACCTTTCCGCCCAAATGGCCGTCAGTCCTCCTCGCAATGTGACGTGCCCTCTGCCACTCAAGGTTCGAAATTCTTCGGCCTATATTGGTGACTTTTGCTCGTCAGCTAAGTTGTGTGAATAATAGCTTATTAATTCTTTCCACAGACCACATTTAGCACACAAATCTTTGGTTGGAAATTCAAACTATACAGTTTGCCTGTGACCACAGTTGGTGCAATCCGGTTGAAACGTCAGGCAATTACAAGTAAACTATTAACGTTTTCACTCATATTTATGATACAAAATACCGTTTTTCCCATACATACACCCCTTCCAACCACTCATAGCTGCTTGCAAAAATGGCCTTTTTTAGAATAAAATTGTCTTACTAACTGACAATGGACGACACACAAAGCCTCACTTGAGGCCACTTTGCGGCACTTTGGCCACAGCACAGATTCTTTATTCGCGTTATTCGCAAGTTATTTCAGTATCTAAAACAATAGCTCTCGGTATGAGGGCTCGTGGCTCTGAGAGCATGTGAGAATTCGCTTGTAGACTTTCTAAGGGATTATTCTTTTTTCCTTTGTGTTATTTTTGACTTAAACCTGCCGCAGCATTCCGCCATCGTTCTTCGCGACGTCAAATCCTCAAAAATTTTCTGCCACGAACCACAAGACTGCGGATCCAACTGTCGCCAGTGTTCCCGAACCCATACGACCTCGAACTCGAACTTAACCGGAGGATCTAAATGTATGCTTAGCACCTAAATTGAAAAGAATGTCTGTAGGTACCTTTCTAACAATAACATAAAAAGGTGGTGAGTATCAAAAGTTAAATTACTAAGTTCATTAATGTGATTAATTGAATTACATTAGAAAAGCTTTTTACAAGATAAATGATCCAATGCGTGGGAGTAATAACTACCCGAAATTTACGCATGTAAAGCTGTAACTTAAATTGTATTGATAATTAATTGTTTATTGACCTGTATTGATGTTATGAAATCATTACGAAATTGTAGTTTTTTTCGCCATGTCTTCTCCATCTCAGCTTATTAATATAGAATATTATGTTTTCGTATACTACTAGTATTATATTATCTGTGCCTATACTTAGGAAATGGAACCACTTGCAAAGCAAGGGTAGTGATATAGGCTAAAACTTTAGAATCTAAATATTATTTAATACTTATAAATCTGTAGATACTGAGATGGACAGAAATACCTTATAGTAGAGTAATGTTTATCTATTTAAATATTAATTTTATTTTTATGTTTCATTGAAACCGTTTATATTGCTATATATGAGTCCTATAAATTATTCCGCCAGACCAGGTTGCTTATGTCAAATACTCTGCGCCCTTGTGTTATCGTTATGTTGAATATTAGTGTCAATACTTCCTAAGAGAACATGAGCCTTGTAGATCTATAGTATCTTTGGCTATTCCTGAACGTCCAATCGAATGGTGACAGTGTTTTGTTCTGTAGTTGTCGGCGGTTGTACATCCAAGTATTGTTCTTAGAAATTTCATTGTCACTCCAATATGGGATGGAAAAATATTATTCAAATGTCTGCGAAAATGTGTTACGCTAGTAGCAGCAATAAGTGAAAGAGAATTGATTGGAAATAATACATTATGATTTATGATACAAGTATGCTAGCCTTCTCATTCTCACGTGAGTTGCAGCCGTAATTTAATCCAGTGCGTATGTGCAGATACATAGATTAGTTCTCCGTGATCATACGTCTATTTCTAAGACACTGAACCCAAAGTAAACTATGTACAAAAAACACCTGACCTTATGGCTTAAAGTGTACTGAAAGAGTGGGATTGGGCTGTGTATATATTTGATTCTTCGATTTCCGAAGCAAAATCATATAAATAATCAATTTTCCAAGCAAATTGTTGATCTCACAGAAATACATCCCATTGTTTTCCAAAGGATGTGGTTATTAACTTCGCAACGGGGATTGGTCGGAATATTTGTTCTCTTTTAATTTCCTGTAAAAGTTTATTATGAGAACCGCAATGTAAATGTGCGATGAAGCGAAAATAAATATATTCTATTGTTTCCTTTGATAAATCGAGTTCATTTGTTGTAGAAATGCTGTAATTGAAATATGTTGTGTTAAATAAGTTTTAACTTTATTTGGGTGGTTTCCATTTGTTCTATGGATTATTTTCTGGATTATTGGATGAATGTTTTATGGATGAAGTCGTCGTCGTGGTGGAGTGGTCAGTATAGCTGCCTACACATCTAGCGGCCCGGGTTCGAATCCTGGTAGCGGCAAATATTTGTGTGACAAACACGAATATTTGTTAGCGAGTCATGGTTGCTTATATATTTATTATTATTATCCTTTTATTAACCCCCAACGCAAAGAGAGGGGTAATATAAGTGTGACTGTGTGTTTGTCTGTGACATCGTAGCTCCTAGACGAATAGACCGATTATGATGCAGTTTTTGTTTGTTTAAAAGCTGACGTGATCGCGATGGTTCTTAGCTAGAATTCATGAAAATCTGTTAAAGCGTTTCAAGGTCATCTGCTCTCTTTAATAATATTTAAGATAAAAATGTAATTCAAATAGTTATTTATCAGAATTAGGGACTGGAATTAATTTAAAAGTAATGAAAATTTAAAATTCTCACCATACTCTGCAAAATGGCATAGTCCTCTGTTGGAACATTTTACTGATCGAAAAAATGGTGTACCTTAACAATAAATGCATCAAAAATACTGTATTTGTGTATACTTACGGCAAAAAAGACACTCTAGTATTCAAAAACTTACTCAAAAACTTATTTTGTTAAATTTTTCACACATAGCAGAATATCGCAAAAAACCCAAAACTATTTCTACCTTATGGAATAATTTTAGCGTTTATAAACGCGTAAATATTTGTAAAACTAGAAAAAACACTGAAAATCGAACCCAGCATCTTCCGCAATCTGGGCGGCTGCTATTACTACCTTTCATCGCCCAATATGAAACTGTCACAGCACTTATTGTGTTTTATATCGTCACGTCACAGTTAAAAATGTCCGCCATTAAACATCGCAAAATTAATACGACAGGTAAGAGACCCGACGCTTATTAATTGTGCTACCATGAATGTTGGATATCGAAACTAATTGAATATTAAACTTGTTAAAACAATCAATAGCTCTAAATAAAATAAACTTACTGCTTCTTCAGCGATCCCAACTATTATTTTACGTAATTTTTCATTTCTTCATTCTATTTTCGCGCGCGTTCGCAGGCCAGCGTAACTTTTTTATTATTGTTCTTTTTTCTTGCGACGCGCGGCGCGCGAAGGGATCATCGCGTTAGAGCCACAAAACCCAACATGAACCCCCCACCGGAAATCGCCCACGATTTTCCAGTTACCAACCCAGGTATGGGTGAAAATATGTATGTATTTATTGATAAGAGTAGTGGACTGTATAATAAATAATGTAAATAATGTGAGTGAATTGTATGAACTCTAAATGCGTGAAGCTTTATATCGAATACTTAAAAACTAGTAAATTATTGAAAATACTTAAATCTAGCATAAATTGACATAAATAACGTTTACGCACTTATATTTATGTGACTAAGATTCTATTGGAAGTGGACTTATTTTGATCACGGGTCTAATAAGTTCACCAGTGCGTGTTCGTAATTTGACAACCCGAACTACACCATCAGAACCTGGACATGTTTCCGTCACTCGTCCGAGGTGCCAATAAAGAGGAGGTGCGTCTGAGTGTATAAGAACAAGCTCACCTACTCGGATGTTGCGACATTTGTTAGACCACTTTTGTCTCTGTTGTAATAAATGAAGATAATCCTTACGCCACAACTTCCAAAACTGCTGTGAGGCTTGCTGAACTAATTGCCACCGATTTAAACGGTTTACAGGTTCATCATTCAGTTGATACTCAGGCACAGACAATAACTCACGACCAACTAAGAAATGCCCGGGTGTAAGTGCCTCGAATTCACTCGGGTCACTTGAAATACTAGTTAGGGGACGTGAGTTTAGTACGGCTTCGACCCGCGTGAAAAAGGTGGTTAATTCCTCGAATGAAAATGACCTAGTGCCAGCCACTCGTTTTAAATGTTGTTTGGCTGATTTTATCGCGCTCTCGTACATGCCGCCGAAATGACTGCCAGTAGGTGGATTGAAAGACCAAATTACTTTACGTAGTTTGAAGTTATTTGATATGTCTGTATTATTATTTTCATAGAATTTTGATATCTCACAGAGTTGCTTACTAGCTGATACAAAGTTTTTACCATTATCAGATATCAAGGTATGACATAAGCCACGGCGAGCAGTAAAACGATCAAAGGCTGCTATGAAACATTCCGTTGTGAGTGCTGAGACTACTTCAATATGGACGGCGCGAGTAGAGAAGCACACAAACATACATAAATATGACTTGGAAATCTTAGCATTACGGCGAAGCGACTCTTTTGTATAGAAAGGACCGGCCATGTCGACGCCAACAGTGTGAAAGGCATGAATATCTTCAGTGCGGAATTTGGGTAAATTTCCCATGATAGGTTGAAGCGAAGAAGGTCGAACTTTGAAACAAGAAATACATTTTAAAATACGAGACCTAATAACACTTCTAGCTGAAACAATCCAGTATTTTTGATTAATAAAACTTTGAAGTGAGCGAGGTCCCACATGTAGAAACGTTTTATGATAATAATCGATTAATACGTTGGTAAAATTACTTTTCTTTGGAAGCAGCAATGGATGCTTCTTTGAGTAGGGAAGGCTGGATTCAGAAAGCCTACCCCCCACCCTGAGAAAACCAAGAGTAGGGTATTATTGGGCATTCTGGCACACTTTTTTAGCACTCCATTGATCTCACTATCGTTCGATCAATTTCGTAAAAAAGTGTGCCAGGATGCCCAATAACAGTAGTGAAAATCACGAAGTGGTCTTAAGTTTTGCAGTTTTGCATCACATTGCTCTGTGTAGGTGATTTACTAAAAGGCTGATTTAAAATGCGAAGTGAATTAGACACTCCAATATTAAATTGAAAGCGTTTTTTGATTTAGCTGCTAAACCCCCCTTCATGATTATTGGCTGTTGGATAATTATCCTCTCTATAACTGCCGTGGTATGAATATAAAACCAGATATTTATAAATACATTCATTCTCTCTACCTACATCGATCTGTATGGATACTACCTACGATGAAATTTATTAAACAACCACTATCTTTGCAATTTCAAAAAATTTGCCCAGATGAGGTAGTATCTGTTCATCGACATGGAAAATTGCTACCTAATATGATTAGATGTCTTGTTTGTGGGCCGTCAAACTGTGGGAAAACAAACTTACTTATTGGCCTTCTACTACATGAAAATGGACTGCGGTTTAAAAATGTGTATTTATACTCTAAGACGCTATATCAATCCAAATATGTATACCTAGAAAAGGTTTTGAATTTAGTGCCAGAGGTATCATTCGCAAAATATCGAGATAATGACTTGATCGTGAGTCCACACGAGGCTAAACCACATTCAGTAATAATTTTCGATGATGTAGCATGTGAAAATCAATCCAACATGCGAGATTATTTTGCAATGGGTAGGCATAAATTTATTGACTGTTTTTACTTAAATCAAACTTACACTAAAGTTCCTAAACAGTTGGTAAGAGATAACGCCAACCTAATAATATTATTCAAACAAGACGATATCAACTTACGTCATGTATACGATGAACATGTTAGTACTGATATGTCGTGGCCAGAGTTTAAAGAATTGTCTTCGAAAATTTGGAAGATTCCGTATAATTATTTAGTAATTAATAAGGATTGTCCGAAAAATAAAGGTGGATACAGGATGAATTTTGATACTTTTGTTAAATTTGATTAATAAATAAAATGAGATTCATACCAGTTCAGATTCATTTCGCCTAAAAAACTATTAGACATAACACGTGAACTTCTACAGTTTATTAAATGGAACAGAAAATAAAAAATCAAGTGGTTGAAGCTTCAGAAGCTGTCAAAAAGAAAGTCAAAGAAATGCGTTTAATGGAAAGTGAAAATGAAAAAATGTTAGATACAGTTTTTAAACCCGTTACGACTTCACTCAATCAAATTATACAACATAAAAAACATTTACAGACATCAAAGCATTCTATGAATGATTCAGTGAGAGATTCCTTTCTCATGAAAGATGAGAATCTTTCTCTAGACTCCGAGGACTTTGAGAAAACCTTTAAGAATAAAAATAGCATTTGCAGTTCTCAAGATTCTGATGAAATGGATCAAAACTTAGATGGAAATGCTATTGACGAGTCTGATCCTAACAACACAAGTAATCTTTCGTTCAGAACAATAGACTCAATACCTAGTTTAGATGGAACTTCTTGGTCAATGTCTTCTGAAATATTTAGGGATGTTCCATTTGGTGTTAGAAGAGAACGAGGTAAATTAATGATGGGTACATCTCGTGTAGAAATGAATGATAAAAAAATATCAATAGCAGGTCATGAGTACAGAAAAACTCCTGGTTTGTGTGAGCTTTTATTTAAGAAAGTACCCAATTTAGAGCTGATAACGGAAAGCGATGGACAAGTGTATAAAGCAATACTGATAGAAACTAACGCTCACCGTCGAGATTATGATCCAAAGAAGCCAATCAAATCTAATAAAGGCAGAAAATATTTAAATATTATAAGACCACTATTTAAGTTACGTAAACCTTCAACATCTTCTGTTTCATCGAGTGTAAGTAATGTTAACTATGTTAGTGAGGGTGAAGGACTACGTGTGAAGAAAAATTATAGAAAAGATACTGATTATATTTACTGGGATGATCCTAACGAGCTTGTGGAGAGACTGAAATTACTAATTGCCTCTAAACATGCTGGAAATACTGGGCTAGATAATGAAATTATATCCATAATTGAGGAATTACGTGAAAGTGGTATTATAAATTAGATATTATAATTTTATTTTTCTATTATCACTCCACCATTTGCTCGGACTACTTCTCTGGACGAAAATGAATATTGATAAATTCGGACATTCTGTTCATAAAAGATTACGTTTCTCGGAAATATTAGATTTAACAGATAACTCTTTAGTAAAATCAGAAAGTGGTCATTATGATGCTAAGTCATCGCGATTAACTGGAATCAAAGAACCATTGGTACCTGATGATGCGGTAAACAAAAAGTATGTAGATGAAAAAGTTTTTGGTTTATGTACAAAAAAAGAAATTTCCATTTTTATGGTAACAATAAAAGAGGAAATCGCATCAAGCTTAAAGCAGTTAGAGAAAACATTTTGTACAAAAGACTACGTCGAAAAGTTAATTGCTAAGCGAAATAATGATCAAGCAGCAAGTAGTAAACGAAATCCATAGATCAGCACGTAAAAATTTCGACAGAAGATCTGTTATTTTAAAAGGAATAGATGATTTATGGCAAGCTGATTTAATTGATTTCCAGACCATAAAGAAGTATAATAAAGGTTTTGCTTATATTTTAGTCGTCATTGATTGTTTCACTAAATACGCTTGGGCAATTCCTTTAAAAACAAAGACAAAAAGAGCTGTCGTTGACGCGTTTTCGGCTATTTTGACGCAAAGTGGTCGTTGCCCTCGTAACTTACAAACTGACATGGGAACAGAATTTTACAACGATTCCTTTAAATCACTTGTGCAGTCACTGAAAATAAATCACTATTCATCATATTCAACTAAAAAGGCTTCAATTGTTGAAAGACTAATTCGAACATTAAAGAATAAAATTCATATGCTTTTTAGCTATAAAGGTAGTTATAAATGGATAGGGAAAACTTTGATCGACGTTTTGAATACCTACAATAATAATGTACACCGGATTACTAAATTTAAACCAGCGGATGTGAATTCTGAAAACGAAATAATTGTTAGGAATAATATCAAAAACAGTCAAACCAGACCAAATAAAAAGCAAAAGATTAATTTTAAAATAGGTGACTGTGTACGCATAAGTAAATATAAAAGTAGTTTTGATAAAGGGTATACCCCCAACTGGTCTACAGAGATATTTATAATTAAAAAGGTTAATAAAACTACTCCAGTTACATTTCACATTCAAGATCAGAGAAAGCAACAAATATTAGGCTCTTTTTATCAAGAGGAATTGCAGAAAACGAAATATCCTAATGTTTATTTAATTGAAAGGGTAATAAAAAAAATGGGACGCAAACTCCTTGTCAAGTGGTTGGGTCTTTCAGATACCGAAAATAGTTGGATTAATAGCAATTCAGTTGTACAATAATATAAGTGCAGCTTTATACATATCATTATCATTATATAAAAAGAAATGCTAGGAGGAGGACTTATAAACAATTTGATTAATAACTTACCTGTAGAACTTCACTTACCGGGATACAACTATTGTGGACCAGGAACAAAATTAAAAAAAAGATTGGCAAGAGGCGATAAAGGAATTAATCAGTTGGACGAAGCTTGTAAGCACCACGACATTGCATATACAAATTATACGGATTTACCTAACCGACACAAAGCAGACCTGCAACTGTTGGACATGGCTAAAAAACGCTTGCATTCAAAAGATGTGGGAAAAGGAGAAAAATTAGCTTCGTGGTTGGTTAGCAAAGTTATGAAAGCTAAAGTAAAAACAGGCTCTGGAGTTAAAAAGTTTAAATCAATGGTTTCGAAAATAAATTCAAAAATAAACAAAATGAAACCAAAAAGTCATACATCGTTAATCAATTATGCTTATAAAGCTGCTAAAAAAGTTATTCCAAAATGTGGAAATTTCCGACTTCCACGTGTCATACCGATTCCCAAAACTGGTGGGATATTACCTTTGATACCTATTTTCGCGGGTTTGTCTGCTCTTGGTGCTTTAGCTGGAGGTGCAGCTGGCGTAGCTAAAACAGTAAATGAGTATAAATCAGCTCAAAAGAACTTGAATGAGCTGGAGCGTCACAACAAAACAATGGAAGCAATTGCTATAGGAAAAGGTCTTTACATCAAACCGTATAAAAAAGGCAGCGGTCTATTTATAAACATTAAAAAAAACTAGTCCGTAGGCTACCCCGACGTGCTCTAACAAATATTGATATCATTAACCATTCTCATGATATACCATATTTCCGAGGAGTCTATATGAGAGATATGATGCCTCATAAAGCAAAACCGATCGAGTGTGGTATTGTTAACTTAGATAGTTATATGAACAATGGTAGTCATTGGGTAGCCTATGTAAAACTTAATAACTACTGTGAATATTTTGATAGTTTCGGTGATTTGAAGCCTCCTAAAGAAATAGTGGAGTATTTAGGTTCGAATAATATTTATTATAATTATGCTCGGTATCAGAATTTTAACAGTGTTAATTGTGGTCATTTGTGTATATTTTTTTTAAGGAATTTTTGGAATAAATATAGTATATAAACATTCATCCCTTGTTTCATTTCGTCATTTCCACGATGTCTTTTACTTTATCCATAACTGGTAAAAGTTCAATATTAACCACAAATTATTTACCAACTTTGGAACTGGATGGTGATTATGAGTGTTCTTTATTACATTTCTCCACCTTCAATTCTATACCAAATATTACAAAAAATAACAACAAATTTTATTATGGTAATGGTGAGGTTGTAGAAATTCCTGAAGGAACTTACGAGCTTCACGATATATATGACTTTATTAAGGCTAATATAAAAGGTTGTATGTTCAAATTATTTTGTAATAACAACACTCTTAAAACCACAATATACTGCACAAAGGATATTCATTTTGAAATGCAAAATTCTCTTGGAGATTTATTGGGCTATGGTAAAGTTCTTCTGAAAAGTAATAAATTACATGAGTCTCCCTTTCCTGTAAACATTTTATCAACAACAGTGGTACGCATCGAATGTGATATTGTTAGCGGTTCATATATCAACGGAAAATCAAGTCACATAATACATGAATTTGTTCCAAATGTGCCACCAGGTTATAGAATAATAGAAATACCAAAGAACACAATATACTTTCCAGTCAATAGACACTCTATTAATAGTATTAACATAAGGATTTTGGATAGCCTCAATAACCTTATCGATCTTCGTGGTGAAGAAGTACAATTGTATTTGCATATAAGAAAATATGATCGATTACAATAAAAACAGTATTCCACACATTCAAAAGATTAGTGGTTATCGTGCGATCCGAAAGAGAACACTTGCTTGTGGTAAAAGACAGAAATTATCTGAAGAGAATAAACAATTTTTGAAATTGATTGGGCTGTTGAAATGAATATCTTAAATATTACGAATACCCCTGTTTATGACAACTCGATAGAATGTATTGAAACTCATTCATACAAGCCTTACATAACAAGCTTCAACAGAAACGATGAAATAAGAATTCCAATAAACCAACAAGACTTATACATACTTCCAAGTGCAAGCACTTTGTATTTGGAAGGGATCGTCAATGTTTTCAAAAATGATAACAAGGATAGAGCGCCGTCATTTCATTTTACCAATAACTCACTTATGTATCTGTTCCAAGATATACGCTATGAATTGAACGGTGTTGAAATAGATAAAGTAAAGAATGCGGGCATTACTACTACTATGAAATCTTTATTATCTATGAATGACATCGAATCGAAGATATCTCAAGCATGGGGATGGGATATACAAGGCGTTAAAAATGATATTGGCGGTCATTTTTCTGCATCAATTCCACTTAGTCACATACTTGGATTTGCTGAAGACTATAAAAAAGTAATAGTAAATTGCAAACATGAGCTTGTTTTATTGCGAAGTAATACAGACCTTAACGCTTTAAAACTTAACACCGGTGAAACTGTGCGAAGTATTGAAATACATAAAATAATTTGGCGCATGCCTCATATTAAAGTATCAGACAGAGAAAAGGTTAAGTTACTTAAACTTCTTGAAAAAGATAGACCTATACAATTAGCGTTCAGAAATTGGGATATCTATGAATACCCATTACTTCCGAAGACTACGAAACATACTTGGTCTATAAAAACTTCAACACAAATTGAGAAGCCTCGATATGTGATTCTTGGACTACAAACTAACAGAAAAAATGACGTGTCTAAGGATATGTCCAGATTTGACCATTGCAACTTGCGTGACGTTAAAGTTTATTTAAATTCTACCTATTATCCGTACGAAAGCTATAATACAGATTTCGCAAAGCATTCTTTTGCTTTAATATACGAGCAGTTCGTAAATTTTCAACAGTCTTACTATGGTCGTAGATCTAGTTGTTTGTTAAGTGCTCAAGAATATAAAGACATTGCGCCATTATTCGTAATAGATTGTTCGAGACAAAACGATAACATAAAAACTGGACCCGTAATTAATATTCGCCTGGAGCTGGAGAGTCATAAAGAAATACCAGATCAGACGTCAGCATACTGTTTAATATTGAACGATTGTATCGTAGAATACAAACCTTTGAGTAATATTGTTCGCAAAATATCATGAGTTCAACTATTTTTGTTGACGTTCAAGGTTTTAAAGACTACCGTGGTAATTTCATAATAAAGGAGCTAGCGTTATCTACGAAGGAATTTACTCAAGTCTTTTTGATAAAGCCCCCATATCCGTATTCAAAGTTAACACCAGAAGAAAAAAGAAGAGTTAGGTGGATTGAAAGAAATAGAAATATTTATTGGAGCGAAGGAAATATTGACTACAGGGAATTCAAAAGATTAATTATTCCGATTTTACAAAATAAAACTATAGTAATGAAGGGGGTAGAAAAGCAGAAATGGATAAAAGACTTGTGTGATAACTGTATCTTGATAGACATCGAAGCTAAAGGCAGTCCTAATTTTGCAACGTTGTATGAAAATTATTGTAAATGTGCTTCTAGTTTTAATTGTTTAAACCATAATAATGTCTGTGCTCTCAGAAATGTTATATGTATTAAAAAGTGGTGCATTGAAAATAATATGTCAATTACAGATTTTTAAATAAATAAAGTATATTAAGTAAGTCTTTTATTTCTAACGATACCTCATAATGTGGGATAAAATCAAACAACAGTTTGCCTCAAAGTGTAGTATAATGAAATAAGAATAGGACACAGATATTTACAATTATCAAATGAGAATAAAGAATATTAAACATTTAAGACAAACTATTTACATCAGTACGCTCTTTTATTTACAATGTATCTCCGAAGGATTATATGTAACTAGAGAAGTTACACACAATTCCTACGCGAGAAATTTAATTTATGAAATTATAGATTATGATTATAGCCTTAGAAATTATAGCTATAACCACACAATGATTTGGAGATCTTATTAATCAAACCCTCCGTTTGGTCTAGTATAGGGTCCATATTCTCAGTGACCACGTATTGTGCAGACACCATTGAGTCCTCTAACATTTCATTAGATCTCTCCATATCTATTATTTCAATTTTGATTAAGCGCCGTCCTCGCGTAGGCGCACTCTTTACTATAAACGAGTGGCAATCTCTCAGGAAGGAGCTTCTTTTTTGTTTCCTCCTCCGAGTGATCCTCTTCATCGCCTTTAAAACTTTGCGTTGCAAAGGCGAATCAGGTCTGTCTTCACTCGAAGGCCTCCTCACGAACTCCTCCGTGAACCCTTCCAGAGGATCTTGAGCGTCTTGCCACATCGCTCGCTGTTCATTCGCAACAGAATTGTCATCGGGAATATAGGTGATTTGCGAAGAAGTGTTCTGAAATTAATTAGAATTATCGTGAGATACATTACTTATTACTTACAAACCCCCCATCTTCACTGTGGTAGGTAGACATATTTATTACTCACCATGATAACTGACGTTCACTTAGTTTCGTGTTTTCACAAGAATTAATTGTTGATGCAAATAAGCGATTATATATATACCAGTCATATTTTGCTGTAGGTGTGTGTATGTGTTTGCGTTTGTATTGACCTACATCTGTAATTTTGTCTGACATAGCAGAAAGACGAGTTAAATTACTAGGACTTCGGACTCATCAATAACATGTCGCGACTTGCTATTTTTGCATTACTCACAGTTCTAGGCATCACATTTCTTTTTGTCTGACATAGCAGAAAGACGAGTTAAATTACTAGGACTTCGGACTCATCAATAACATGTCGCGACTTGCTATTTTTGCATTACTCACAGTTCTAGGCATCACATTTCTTTTTGTCTGACATAGCAGAAAGACGAGTTAAATTACTAGGACTTCGGACTCATCAATAACATGTCGCGACTTGCTATTTTTGCATTACTCACAGTTCTAGGCATCACATTTCTTTTTGTCTGACATAGCAGAAAGACGAGTTAAATTACTAGGACTTCGGACTCATCAATAACATGTCGCGACTTGCTATTTTTGCATTACTCACAGTTCTAGGCATCACATTTCTGTTTATACAATTACAATTTGATGAGTGAGTTTACAATTTTATTAGGTTCAATGATAACTATAGAACAGTTAGGAAGATGTATTTAAAATAAAAATGCAGTTGTTAATGTATAAACGTTTATATTTATGTAATATTAAAATAATTCTGGGTACCGTTATTACATTCTAATCTTATTAAACTTATCTTAAATACAAATTACAAATTGACATTTGCGTAGAAAACATTACAATACAAAACATTACCTAAATTGAGAAATATGGAAACACAAACACTACAAAAACTATAGTACAATAGGTGGTCTTATTTCTAACACATTACATTATTTACTTATAACTCTATGTCTATTTTAATCCAGAAATCCGAAAAACGTAGATAAATGTCAACTTACTGGGTTTTCAGTAATAAAAACATTCATAACTTACAAGTGAAAATTGTGAGGTTTACAGTGAAAACAACATTCATAACTTCTAAGAAAATATAAATGGATGAATACTAAGATAAAGTATCCCTGTGACCCCATGATAAAGTTGAAATTTTATTTTTTAGTATGATACGTTTGTCGTCATTACCTGACAGGGCAATTTTGTTCTGTTCCTGTGTAAATATATCGTGTTTAAGGGACTTAAAAATTATATTCTTCTTTCGTAGAAAAGCATTTGTTTTTAATATGTTAGAGTAATCTTTAAAGTAAACTTTTTTTATTACTTGTTTCTGTATGCCTTTTGCTTTCTTTAATTCATCTTGCAGTGTTTTAATACAATATAATTTCGACCTTAAACCTACAAACTCTGAAATTAAATTTCCACCTAGTTCATCTTTAAACAAACCTGGTACTTTTTTGTTCTGATCTGGAATACCGTAAGAGTTATTTTCAGGATAATTACTAGTATCAAAATACTGAAGAAAATGTGATTTTAAATCTTTGTAAAAATCTTTGCTTTCTATAGAATAAAGAAAACTGTCTGTATCTGTATAGCAAAGCTTTATCTTTTCAGCATAAAAAGGTTTCATTACCGAGTAATGAAAATCAAACATATGGCTTTTCGATGTTTCCAAAACAGAAAAGCCTATGTATATAGGTTTGTCCAAAATAATTGATTCCGGTTTCATTTGAACTGCTAC
This sequence comes from Elophila nymphaeata, assembly GCA_955850985.1. Lineage (NCBI taxonomy): Eukaryota > Metazoa > Arthropoda > Insecta > Lepidoptera > Crambidae > Elophila > Elophila nymphaeata. Next base: position 928 of record CATPCV010000003.1, on the reverse strand, counting down.
AAAATTTTCTGTAAAAATAGTAGCACTATGAAAGTTTGGTCGAGCTATCAGTTGCTCAGCTGATAAACTTTTCTTCGTTTTGTTTTCCTCATCACTCCACTTATTGACCAATTTTACAGTGACTCTCTTCTCAGTGTCCTCCAAGGTTTTTCCAAATATACTATTGTTTAGTAATTTGAAAAAATCTTGTTCAAAGGTAGAACTCGCTTGTTTTCGTAACTCTGTGTTCATGTCAATGTATTGCTTTAAATAAGGACTCTGATTGAATTGAATTACTCTATGTATTTTTTTTAACAATAACCCATGTTTCAAACATGTTTTTAGATGAACAAAATGGATAACATAAAAATATTTTTCGTATAAATTTGGAATTAATTTTGAAGTTTTTGAACCTGGCGGAGTAAATTTTTGAGCACAGAATGGAAAATCGTTATGATCATCATGCAAATACTCAGGATATTCCAAGTCAACTTCTAGTATATATCCAATGTCCCCGTCAGTTGGTACATTTCGAAAGTCAATTCTATCAATTTCTTGTTTATTCAATAATTTAAAATTTGAATGGGGCAAAGAGGCACACATCGCATAACCATACAGGTTATTACAATCAATGTAAACTAAGAAATTGTCTTTCTCTATTGGATTATAAGTTTGTAAATACTTATTATTGGCCTTTGAATATCTTGTAGAACATAAACATATACCACCACGTATACCTTTTTGAATCATTCTTAATATTTCCAAATTACTTATTAATTCTAATTTCACGTTTGTTTTTAAAAGCATAGCATCGAAACTTAGGCTAGGGGCTGTTACATAAAAGGCTGGATCTAATTTATAATTTGTCTTACATGTTTCTCGAAAACTTTCGAAGACATCCGCTAATAAGAGTACGTCCGACTTTAGATATAAATCAGTGTATTCTCCT
>CATPCV010000002.1:50000-52500 GCA_955850985.1 Elophila nymphaeata | reverse complement strand
CCTAACCTAACCTAACCTAACCTAACCTAACCTAACCTAACCTAACCTAACCTAACCTAACCTAACCTAACCTAACCTAACCTAACCTAACCTAACCTAACCTAACCTAACCTAACCTAACCTAACCTAACCTAACCTAACCTAACCTAACCTAACCTAACCTAACCTAACCTAACCTAACCTAACCTAACCTAACCTAACCTAACCTAACCTAACCTAACCTAACCTAACCTAACCTAACCTAACCTAACCTAACCTAACCTAACCTAACCTAACCTAACCTAACCTAACCTAACCTAACCTAACCTAACCTAACCTAACCTAACCTAACCTAACCTAACCTAACCTAACCTAACCTAACCTAACCTAACCTAACCTAACCTAACCTAACCTAACCTATCCTAACCTAACCTAACCTAACCTAACCTAACCTAACCTAACCTAACCTAACCTAACCTAACCTAACCTAACCTAACCTAACCTAACCTAACCTAACCTAACCTAACCTAACCTAACCTAACCTAACCTAACCTAACCTAACCTAACCTAACCTAACCTAACCTAACCTAACCTAACCTAACCTAACCTAACCTAACCTAACCTAACCTAACCTAACCTAACCTAACCTAACCTAACCTAACCTAACCTAACCTAACCTAACCTAACCTAACCTAACCTAACCTAACCTAACCTAACCTAACCTAACCTAACCTAACCTAACCTAACCTAACCTAACCTAACCTAACCTAACCTAACCTAACCTAACCTAACCTAACCTAACCTAACCTAACCTAACCTAACCTAACCTAACCTAACCTAACCTAACCTAACCTAACCTAACCTAACCTAACCTAACCTAACCTAACCTAACCTAACCTAACCTAACCTAACCTAACCTAACCTAACCTAACCTAACCTAACCTAACCTAACCTAACCTAACCTAACCTAACCTAACCTAACCTAACCTAACCTAACCTAACCTAACCTAACCTAACCTAACCTAACCTAACCTAACCTAACCTAACCTAACCTAACCTAACCTAACCTAACCTAACCTAACCTAACCTAACCTAACCTAACCTAACCTAACCTAACCTAACCTAACCTAACCTAACCTAACCTAACCTAACCTAACCTAACCTAACCTAACCTAACCTAACCTAACCTAACCTAACCTAACCTAACCTAACCTAACCTAACCTAACCTAACCTAACCTAACCTAACCTAACCTAACCTAACCTAACCTAACCTAACCTAACCTAACCTAACCTAACCTAACCTAACCTAACCTAACCTAACCTAACCTAACCTAACCTAACCTAACCTAACCTAACCTAACCTAACCTAACCTAACCTAACCTAACCTAACCTAACCTAACCTAACCTAACCTAACCTAACCTAACCTAACCTAACCTAACCTAACCTAACCTAACCTAACCTAACCTAACCTAACCTAACCTAACCTAACCTAACCTAACCTAACCTAACCTAACCTAACCTAACCTAACCTAACCTAACCTAACCTAACCTAACCTAACCTAACCTAACCTAACCTAACCTAACCTAACCTAACCTAACCTAACCTAACCTAACCTAACCTAACCTAACCTAACCTAACCTAACCTAACCTAACCTAACCTAACCTAACCTAACCTAACCTAACCTAACCTAACCTAACCTAACCTAACCTAACCTAACCTAACCTAACCTAACCTAACCTAACCTAACCTAACCTAACCTAACCTAACCTAACCTAACCTAACCTAACCTAACCTAACCTAACCTAACCTAACCTAACCTAACCTAACCTAACCTAACCTAACCTAACCTAACCTAACCTAACCTAACCTAACCTAACCTAACCTAACCTAACCTAACCTAACCTAACCTAACCTAACCTAACCTAACCTAACCTAACCTAACCTAACCTAACCTAACCTAACCTAACCTAACCTAACCTAACCTAACCTAACCTAACCTAACCTAACCTAACCTAACCTAACCTAACCTAACCTAACCTAACCTAACCTAACCTAACCTAACCTAACCTAACCTAACCTAACCTAACCTAACCTAACCTAACCTAACCTAACCTAACCTAACCTAACCTAACCTAACCTAACCTAACCTAACCTAACCTAACCTAACCTAACCTAACCTAACCTAACCTAACCTAACCTAACCTAACCTAACCTAACCTAACCTAACCTAACCTAACCTAACCTAACCTAACCTAACCTAACCTAACCTAACCTAACCTAACCTAACCTAACCTAACCTAACCTAACCTAACCTAACCTAACCTAACCTAACCTAACCTAACCTAACCTAACCTAACCTAACCTAACCTAACCTAACCTAACCTAACCTAACCTAACCTAACCTAACCTAACCTAACCTAACCTAACCTAACCTAACCTAACCTAACCTAACCTAACCTAACCTAACCTAACCTAACCTAACCTAACCTAACCTAACCTAACCTAACCTAACCTAA
>CATPCV010000002.1:40000-45000 GCA_955850985.1 Elophila nymphaeata | reverse complement strand
ACCTAACCTAACCTAACCTAACCTAACCTAACCTAACCTAACCTAACCTAACCAGTTCCACCCCGCACTCAGTGCCGTGCGCCACGTTTTTAAGTCGCTCCGCGCTTAAAAAATCGTTTGAGTGGGTTTTTTCAAAGTGATATACAAGTGCTATATATCGTTGGAATCGCGCTGTGACCAGCTACACAGTGATATAAGTGTTTTTGAAATTCGACCAAATTCAAGAAAAAAGTGAGGTGACATAACCTAAAAGTTTCAGATCAACGCCCAAAAGTCGCCAAAACGATCTAGGACCTATACTTCTGGAACTGTGGCAAGGACCTATTTCACCCCCCGGACCCCCCGAGGCATATTCCAGATTTTTGCAGTGGAAATTCGGGACACGGGAAGCATAAAAACAAGAACCACGTGCTCACCAACTCAGCTGTTCCAGGACTTGGACTCCAGACCTACATCACCCTTGGTCGGGGACACCGAGAGGACTCCGGAACAGTTTTCAAAATAAAAATTGGATAAGAACTCGAGCACCCAGAGCCTACCAACTTAAAGTGACATCGTGAAAAATTGTAAGTGCAGTGACCTTGGCCAAAAGTCAAAATATAAATCGATGACCCAAAATTTTTATCACATAAATAGATAGACAAGAACATACATAACACGTGAATGAAGTTTCCGGATTTTTAAATTCAAAAGATTCCGAGCGCGAAGATATAAAAGGTAATAAGTGACGTTGGATTAACTGCAAAACCAACTTGGGCGGCTATATATAGAAAACCAACCCCCACCGATTCGATCCTGACCACCTGGGAAAAACTTCTGGGGTCTTCCTTAGCAACATTAGTTCCGGCACCACCACCCTCCGAGCGAAGTTGAAGGCACCAGGAGCCATTTGCAGAAAATTGTCAGCCTCCCCTAAGTTTGCCGGACTCCTGAGGGTGAGCGACAAATCCAGCGACACCGACATTGGCGCCAGCAGTTGGAGACACTTCTGGACAACCAGAAAAAATTTTTAGAAGTATTGTAGGATATATAATTAATTATTTATAGATTTTTAAGTAAAACAGGGGTCCCAACCACCATTACCACTTAAGTTTGCCAACCCCCTAGCGCCTAAACGGGGCGAGATATCGCGAAAATAACGTCGGATCGGTTCTCTTGGGGAGAAGCGATCATAAGGTGGATCTTTTATTTGACACCCCCAAAAACCACCCCCGGTGAGATTTTTTCCAAAATCTTAAAAAATTTTGGGTTTCCCGGCGTCCAAAAACCACCCTCTCGGTCCTGACGATAAATTTGGGTTGTCCTATACACCCCCGCACTTTAAACGACAGCGATATCTCGTTCCTAAGGGTCGAACCCGCTTTTTGAAGTTGGCAAAAAACTACCCCTTACACTTCCGCATCCCTACAATAAAAACAGCAGGGTGGAAAAATTTATCTTAAGCGGGGCAAATTGGACTGGTCACCGGCCCGCAGAACAAAATTTACCCCGAGCGTCTTGGACGTATAGTTTGGGAGATACGGGGAATTTTTGGAAAAAACCCCTTAGGCATCCAGCGATAAAATATAAGATGGTAAAGATAAGGTGATTTCAAAAAACCCCTAATATCTCAAAAACTATAGGCCCTAGCTCAAAAATAACGTTTTTTCGGCCCCCCCCTCCCTAACCTACCCCCCCCATCCTGCGTCAACAAACCAACCCTTCCCGCTCCTACCCCAAAAATTTCAACCCCCTACCCCTACTTTTAGCCGGTTGACCAGTCTAGTGAGACCTCTCGGTCCTCATATATTGGAACATTCTAAGTGTTTTTAAATCTGGGAAAAATCTTTTAAAATCTATAACTCGGGAACGGGTGCTCCGATCGACGAGCGGTCTTCACCTAGGGGCCCAGAATCAAAAGGACTTTTTTGAAAAATAGAGCTAGAGACTCTATGTAGAGCCGCCCAAAAAATTTTTCCCAGATCATAGGATTAAGTTAATATAGAGTGTAGATAATTAATAGGTGACAGGTAGAGACTCATAAGGACTGATAGAGCAGTCCTGCTCTACATAGAGCAAAAATTTTTTTTTTCTAGCATAATTTTTGACAAAATTAATTCTGACTAAAGAAATAGCATAACAAATGTAATTAAACAACACATAGACGGTGACTCTAGGTAGAGCACAAAAATTGTATTTCTAGATCAACATCTCAGCATTTGTTGGACATTGGAAATAGAAATATAGAGCAAATAAGAATTGTAGAGCCCTGGATAGAGCACAAATAATTTAACTTATTTTATTTTAAGAAAATTTTAAATTCACATTTTATTTTATTATTAATCTGATATGCAAATTTGCTCAAATATTTTATTACATTTTAAATTGAATTTTTGAATCTCTATTTTAACTTTAATTTTATTTTTACCTGCAATTTTGCTCAAATTTGAATAAACATTATACCTATTATTTACATATCTAGCATAAGACAACCTGTATTCAGGATTTTAACTGTATAAATTGATGTATTATACCTAGTATTTATTGACTCCCCCTTTACAGGACACTAGAATATAAGAAATTGACCCCCCTATACAGGGCATTTTAAATTCAATTTAATTTTAATCTTACAATTTAATAATATAAATAAATAAAAATAAATTTGACCCCATTAAGTAAACAATTTTTAGACCCCCCTTTACAGGGCTTAGCAAATTAATTATACTATCGTGTGTTAATATATATATACCATAACTGACTAGTAGTGAACAGTGAGAGGTGCAATAACTAGGCAGTCGAGTGGGCTCGGTGGTGGGAAGACTCTCATTAGGAGAATCACACTCTACCGCCGCGCTACAAAAACACCCCTAACTTAAATAAGGAAGGGGACGCACTCAAGCTACCAACACACCCCACTCTACAAAAATAAAATACAAACTACACACATTAATCAACACTACGACCCTATCAGACAACACACACACATACACATACTACTCTACGTCACGCTACCAACATGGCGATGTATAGGACCCCCAAAGCCGGACCCTCAAAAACAGGACCTAATACAGAGAAAAGGAAAGTGTTACCATACGTAAGCAACACAGACCAAAAAGAATTAAAGAAACTGGTGACAGACCGAATCAGGCAAAATGAAAACATTGAAGACATAATAAGGGACCTTGAAGAAAGACTAACCGACACTATTGACGACATGCTCCATGCAAGAAATAAAAAGGACGCGAGAGTTCTAGTCATAATTGCTGTTAAGGATCTGATCACTGCAGTAAAAACGGAAAGAAACGAGATAGAGAAGAAAGGAGAAGAAAAGCAGACAAAAAATTTGGAGCTAGAAAATGAAATCAAGAGAATCGAACTCTTAAGGGAAAAAGCAGTAAAGGAGATCGCGGCAATGAAGAAAGTACTCGAAGAAAAGAAACAAGAAGAGATAAAGCAAACAAAACAGAATGAAAAGGAGAACATACAACATGAGAAGGAAATAGACACGGAGATGAACAAAATGGTCCCAAAAACGTCGGTAACCAGCAAGGAGGTGATAAAGGCCTTTGAGGGTATTAGAGAAACCATGAAATTAATATCAGCCGAGAAAGTCAAGAAAGACCTAAAAATTCGTCTACTGGATAATTTCGATAAATTGTATAAGGCGACCGAAAGTTTCCACGTCAACGACAAAATGAAAGTGATGGAAAAGGTAGAAGCAAACAGAATCAAACTTGAAAACGCTTTCAAGGAGATCGAACAAGAAAAAGAAGAAGCCATCAGAGAAAGTGCCTTAATAAGGAAGACAAATGAAGAAAAGTGGAAAGAAGGTATAAAAATAGCAAATACACTTAAAGAAATGAAAAAAGAGATGAATGAATACAAACTAGATAGACCTAAACTCAAAGAGTCAGAAGAAGAAAACAAAAAGTTACAGAGAAGAATAAAAGAATTGGAAAAGACAGTAGACGAATCAAGAATAAATGCACCTCAAAACCAAGTAGACCATGCAGTAGTAAAAGAACTAACAAGCGAGAATGAGAGACTAAAGAGGAAGATAGAAGACAACATTGAAAACATTGAAAGCTTAGGAGAAAAACTGGAGAAGAGGGTCACAAAGAAAATGGAAGAAATGGCAGAGAAAATGTACAGCAAAATAAGTGAAGGAAATAAAACAGAGATCAAAGAAAAGACAGCAGAATATGAAAAGGACCAAACAGAAGCAAACAACTATGCGTCGAATAGAAAGAAAACCCTGCACTCCCTCGCTATAAGCATGGAAAACAACGAAGAAACTGGGGATGCAATCATAACAAAGGTCAGACAAGCACTGAAAGAAGCAAAAACTGTAATCGAGATCGACAGGATACGTAAAACCAGAGACCAGAAGGTCGTGATCAGCTGCGGGACACTGGAGGCGCGAGACGAGATCAAGGACATACTCCAAAAAACAAACAAGGAATTCATCGTGGAGACCATGAAAAATAAAAACCCGCTGGTCATCCTGCGGGACGTCCTGAATGATCAGAGCAACGATGAGATAACCGAGGCAATGATCAGACAGAACGAGGATGTTTTCCATGGCCTCCACGAGGAAGACAAAAGCATCCTCGCCAGATATCGCAAGCGCACCAGAGACCCGCGAATGTGCCACGTCATCCTGTCGGTCTCGCCGACAGTATATCAAAGAGTAATTACCAAAGGGCGACTCCACATCGATGTCCAAAATATAAGGGTGGAAGACCAATCCCCCTTGGTGCAGTGTTCGAGATGTCTAGGCTATGGCCACACCCTCAGATACTGCAGCAAGGAGGAGGAGGTCTGCGGACACTGCGGTGGCCCGCATAAGCAATCAAACTGTTGCAGCGCAAGGGAGGGCAGACTGCCAGAATGTGCGAACTGTAAAAACAACAAGCATACAAGTAACAACGAAATAGCACACAATGCATTCAGTCCGGGATGTCCTGTTCGGCGTAAGTGGGACAGCATAGCCCGGGCTAGAATAGCATACCAATAGAAGC
>CATPCV010000002.1:25000-37500 GCA_955850985.1 Elophila nymphaeata | reverse complement strand
CTAACCTAACCTAACCTAACCTAACCTAACCTAACCTAACCTAACCTAACCTAACCTAACCTAACCTAACCTAACCTAACCTAACCTAACCTAACCTAACCTAACCTAACCTAACCTAACCTAACCTAACCTAACCTAACCTAACCTAACCTAACCTAACCTAACCTAACCTAACCTAACCTAACCTAACCTAACCTAACCTAACCTAACCTAACCTAACCTAACCTAACCTAACCTAACCTAACCTAACCTAACCTAACCTAACCTAACCTAACCTAACCTAACCTAACCTAACCTAACCTAACCTAACCTAACCTAACCTAACCTAACCTAACCTAACCTAACCTAACCTAACCTAACCTAACCTAACCTAACCTAACCTAACCTAACCTAACCTAACCTAACCTAACCTAACCTAACCTAACCTAACCTAACCTAACCTAACCTAACCTAACCTAACCTAACCTAACCTAACCTAACCTAACCTAACCTAACCTAACCTAACCTAACCTAACCTAACCTAACCTAACCTAACCTAACCTAACCTAACCTAACCTAACCTAACCTAACCTAACCTAACCTAACCTAACCTAACCTAACCTAACCTAACCTAACCTAACCTAACCTAACCTAACCTAACCTAACCTAACCTAACCTAACCTAACCTAACCTAACCTAACCTAACCTAACCTAACCTAACCTAACCTAACCTAACCTAACCTAACCTAACCTAACCTAACCTAACCTAACCTAACCTAACCTAACCTAACCTAACCTAACCTAACCTAACCTAACCTAACCTAACCTAACCTAACCTAACCTAACCTAACCTAACCTAACCTAACCTAACCTAACCTAACCTAACCTAACCTAACCTAACCTAACCTAACCTAACCTAACCTAACCTAACCTAACCTAACCTAACCTAACCTAACCTAACCTAACCTAACCTAACCTAACCTAACCTAACCTAACCTAACCTAACCTAACCTAACCTAACCTAACCTAACCTAACCTAACCTAACCTAACCTAACCTAACCTAACCTAACCTAACCTAACCTAACCTAACCTAACCTAACCTAACCTAACCTAACCTAACCTAACCTAACCTAACCTAACCTAACCTAACCTAACCTAACCTAACCTAACCTAACCTAACCTAACCTAACCTAACCTAACCTAACCTAACCTAACCTAACCTAACCTAACCTAACCTAACCTAACCTAACCTAACCTAACCTAACCTAACCTAACCTAACCTAACCTAACCTAACCTAACCTAACCTAACCTAACCTAACCTAACCTAACCTAACCTAACCTAACCTAACCTAACCTAACCTAACCTAACCTAACCTAACCTAACCTAACCTAACCTAACCTAACCTAACCTAACCTAACCTAACCTAACCTAACCTAACCTAACCTAACCTAACCTAACCTAACCTAACCTAACCTAACCTAACCTAACCTAACCTAACCTAACCTAACCTAACCTAACCTAACCTAACCTAACCTAACCTAACCTAACCTAACCTAACCTAACCTAACCTAACCTAACCTAACCTAACCTAACCTAACCTAACCTAACCTAACCTAACCTAACCTAACCTAACCTAACCTAACCTAACCTAACCTAACCTAACCTAACCTAACCTAACCTAACCTAACCTAACCTAACCTAACCTAACCTAACCTAACCTAACCTAACCTAACCTAACCTAACCTAACCTAACCTAACCTAACCTAACCTAACCTAACCTAACCTAACCTAACCTAACCTAACCTAACCTAACCTAACCTAACCTAACCTAACCTAACCTAACCTAACCTAACCTAACCTAACCTAACCTAACCTAACCTAACCTAACCTAACCTAACCTAACCTAACCTAACCTAACCTAACCTAACCTAACCTAACCTAACCTAACCTAACCTAACCTAACCTAACCTAACCTAACCTAACCTAACCTAACCTAACCTAACCTAACCTAACCTAACCTAACCTAACCTAACCTAACCTAACCTAACCTAACCTAACCTAACCTAACCTAACCTAACCTAACCTAACCTAACCTAACCTAACCTAACCTAACCTAACCTAACCTAACCTAACCTAACCTAACCTAACCTAACCTAACCTAACCTAACCTAACCTAACCTAACCTAACCTAACCTAACCTAACCTAACCTAACCTAACCTAACCTAACCTAACCTAACCTAACCTAACCTAACCTAACCTAACCTAACCTAACCTAACCTAACCTAACCTAACCTAACCTAACCTAACCTAACCTAACCTAACCTAACCTAACCTAACCTAACCTAACCTAACCTAACCTAACCTAACCTAACCTAACCTAACCTAACCTAACCTAACCTAACCTAACCTAACCTAACCTAACCTAACCTAACCTAACCTAACCTAACCTAACCTAACCTAACCTAACCTAACCTAACCTAACCTAACCTAACCTAACCTAACCTAACCTAACCTAACCTAACCTAACCTAACCTAACCTAACCTAACCTAACCTAACCTAACCTAACCTAACCTAACCTAACCTAACCTAACCTAACCTAACCTAACCTAACCTAACCTAACCTAACCTAACCTAACCTAACCTAACCTAACCTAACCTAACCTAACCTAACCTAACCTAACCTAACCTAACCTAACCTAACCTAACCTAACCTAACCTAACCTAACCTAACCTAACCTAACCTAACCTAACCTAACCTAACCTAACCTAACCTAACCTAACCTAACCTAACCTAACCTAACCTAACCTAACCTAACCTAACCTAACCTAACCTAACCTAACCTAACCTAACCTAACCTAACCTAACCTAACCTAACCTAACCTAACCTAACCTAACCTAACCTAACCTAACCTAACCTAACCTAACCTAACCTAACCTAACCTAACCTAACCTAACCTAACCTAACCTAACCTAACCTAACCTAACCTAACCTAACCTAACCTAACCTAACCTAACCTAACCTAACCTAACCTAACCTAACCTAACCTAACCTAACCTAACCTAACCTAACCTAACCTAACCTAACCTAACCTAACCTAACCTAACCTAACCTAACCTAACCTAACCTAACCTAACCTAACCTAACCTAACCTAACCTAACCTAACCTAACCTAACCTAACCTAACCTAACCTAACCTAACCTAACCTAACCTAACCTAACCTAACCTAACCTAACCTAACCTAACCTAACCTAACCTAACCTAACCTAACCTAACCTAACCTAACCTAACCTAACCTAACCTAACCTAACCTAACCTAACCTAACCTAACCTAACCTAACCTAACCTAACCTAACCTAACCTAACCTAACCTAACCTAACCTAACCTAACCTAACCTAACCTAACCTAACCTAACCTAACCTAACCTAACCTAACCTAACCTAACCTAACCTAACCTAACCTAACCTAACCTAACCTAACCTAACCTAACCTAACCTAACCTAACCTAACCTAACCTAACCTAACCTAACCTAACCTAACCTAACCTAACCTAACCTAACCTAACCTAACCTAACCTAACCTAACCTAACCTAACCTAACCTAACCTAACCTAACCTAACCTAACCTAACCTAACCTAACCTAACCTAACCTAACCTAACCTAACCTAACCTAACCTAACCTAACCTAACCTAACCTAACCTAACCTAACCTAACCTAACCTAACCTAACCTAACCTAACCTAACCTAACCTAACCTAACCTAACCTAACCTAACCTAACCTAACCTAACCTAACCTAACCTAACCTAACCTAACCTAACCTAACCTAACCTAACCTAACCTAACCTAACCTAACCTAACCTAACCTAACCTAACCTAACCTAACCTAACCTAACCTAACCTAACCTAACCTAACCTAACCTAACCTAACCTAACCTAACCTAACCTAACCTAACCTAACCTAACCTAACCTAACCTAACCTAACCTAACCTAACCTAACCTAACCTAACCTAACCTAACCTAACCTAACCTAACCTAACCTAACCTAACCTAACCTAACCTAACCTAACCTAACCTAACCTAACCTAACCTAACCTAACCTAACCTAACCTAACCTAACCTAACCTAACCTAACCTAACCTAACCTAACCTAACCTAACCTAACCTAACCTAACCTAACCTAACCTAACCTAACCTAACCTAACCTAACCTAACCTAACCTAACCTAACCTAACCTAACCTAACCTAACCTAACCTAACCTAACCTAACCTAACCTAACCTAACCTAACCTAACCTAACCTAACCTAACCTAACCTAACCTAACCTAACCTAACCTAACCTAACCTAACCTAACCTAACCTAACCTAACCTAACCTAACCTAACCTAACCTAACCTAACCTAACCTAACCTAACCTAACCTAACCTAACCTAACCTAACCTAACCTAACCTAACCTAACCTAACCTAACCTAACCTAACCTAACCTAACCTAACCTAACCTAACCTAACCTAACCTAACCTAACCTAACCTAACCTAACCTAACCTAACCTAACCTAACCTAACCTAACCTAACCTAACCTAACCTAACCTAACCTAACCTAACCTAACCTAACCTAACCTAACCTAACCTAACCTAACCTAACCTAACCTAACCTAACCTAACCTAACCTAACCTAACCTAACCTAACCTAACCTAACCTAACCTAACCTAACCTAACCTAACCTAACCTAACCTAACCTAACCTAACCTAACCTAACCTAACCTAACCTAACCTAACCTAACCTAACCTAACCTAACCTAACCTAACCTAACCTAACCTAACCTAACCTAACCTAACCTAACCTAACCTAACCTAACCTAACCTAACCTAACCTAACCTAACCTAACCTAACCTAACCTAACCTAACCTAACCTAACCTAACCTAACCTAACCTAACCTAACCTAACCTAACCTAACCTAACCTAACCTAACCTAACCTAACCTAACCTAACCTAACCTAACCTAACCTAACCTAACCTAACCTAACCTAACCTAACCTAACCTAACCTAACCTAACCTAACCTAACCTAACCTAACCTAACCTAACCTAACCTAACCTAACCTAACCTAACCTAACCTAACCTAACCTAACCTAACCTAACCTAACCTAACCTAACCTAACCTAACCTAACCTAACCTAACCTAACCTAACCTAACCTAACCTAACCTAACCTAACCTAACCTAACCTAACCTAACCTAACCTAACCTAACCTAACCTAACCTAACCTAACCTAACCTAACCTAACCTAACCTAACCTAACCTAACCTAACCTAACCTAACCTAACCTAACCTAACCTAACCTAACCTAACCTAACCTAACCTAACCTAACCTAACCTAACCTAACCTAACCTAACCTAACCTAACCTAACCTAACCTAACCTAACCTAACCTAACCTAACCTAACCTAACCTAACCTAACCTAACCTAACCTAACCTAACCTAACCTAACCTAACCTAACCTAACCTAACCTAACCTAACCTAACCTAACCTAACCTAACCTAACCTAACCTAACCTAACCTAACCTAACCTAACCTAACCTAACCTAACCTAACCTAACCTAACCTAACCTAACCTAACCTAACCTAACCTAACCTAACCTAACCCACACACGTGATCGAGTATCTGACCAGACCACGCGCGTTCTCGGTCCAAAAATCACTAAAAAATTCGGGAAACCGGTAAATCCAGGGGATACCACCCAGTGCCGCATATCAAAAGACGCGGAAAAATCGTGCCTACACGCGAGTGTTAGTGTAGTGAAAATCGGATGTGCCCCCGATTTTATACAGAATAAAAAGTGTTTTTTCAACACGTGGTTTGCCCAAAAACAACCACTTAAAAGTGAATATCTCTGGATGCAGTGGAGTGATCGTGAACAGTGATACGTCAAGCGGTGCACACTTGCGCCCCCCACCCGCGGGCAATACTTGCTCGCCGAAAAACCCACTGGCCACGGGGTTATTCGGGTTTTTCCGAAATAACCTCCAACACGTGGTCGGTGATCCAGAGGGAGCCGGGAGTAGTGAGGTGTGCGGCCGGGCGCAGGGCGGAAAGACGAACACGCAGACACCCCGCACCAGAAGATCGGACCTGTACAAGCTGAGAAACAGATTTTTAAAACTTTAAATTTTTCAAAATTTTTTCATTTTGGAAATTTGTATGACAGCCCCCGGGGTTATGAATTAAAGATTGTAGAGGACACTAAAACCCACATAAATCCGAAATCAGCATTAAAATCAAGCGCATAGCCCCGGAGATACAAATTTCCAAAAATCTGGCAAAAACTACCCCATCATTTTAAAAATAGTTGCAGAAGGGGTAGGACTGCAAAAATTCATAGTTAGGTAGCTCTTTGCATGTAATATTTTCTAACTTTTAGTTCATTGAGATAGCATTAATAGTTTTGTAGATATTAAATTTTTAAATCGGTAGTTTTGAATATAGGGGTGAAGGGGTGAAGGAGGGTGCCAAATAACATAGGGGCAGACTCGGACACTTCCTGCGGTCACTAAAAAGCCCAAACACCACCCCCCTAGCGCCTATATTCAAAAAATCGAGACCCGGCGGCCATCTTAGGTTTTAGGTTTTAAATTTAGATTAAGAATAACTCGGTGTACAGGTGTCACAGCGAGTTCGGGTTTTCGAAGGAGGGTGAGGCATAGAGTATTCTAGCCAACCGCAGCCCTTAAAAAGGCAAACTCCATCTTGCGTCTTGCGACCCCGTTTAGGGGTTGCGCACGACACTAGGCAACCTGCCAAACACCCCCAAGAAAACCCCAGCTCGCTCCGACAGATAGGTGCGGAGATACGGCTGTCCGAAGTCTGGCCGAAACGCCAATATTGCTGACCGACCAAGTTTCGGACAGCGATAACTCGGCAAATACTGGTCCGACGCGATCGCGGTTTTGACTGCGGAAGTCTCGAGGTAGGGTAGATCAGGATCCGACCCTTGGATCATCGAAATTACGACACGACCTGCACGGGTCAAACCCACACCACCAAGGGGTAGGCCGTGAAGAGCCGACCAGAAAAAACCCAAACACCCCCCCTCTATCCCCAATAGCGCCGGAGATACGACCGTCCAAAGTTGGAGGAAATTGAACCTTACTGCCACTTGGCAAAACTTTGGACGGGGGTAGCTCCCAAACTATTGGGAGTAGAAAGACGCGGTTTTCTTAGGGATTGGTCCCCCGCAGACCCCTATCGATAGCACTGGTCAAATTGCCCATTGCCCACCTCAGCAAAACCCACTCAGCTGAGGCCAGGGGGTCATAGGTTGTACCACTACCCGACAGGAAGTCGAAGTCCCGACTCTCTGCGACTGATAGTTTCCGAGTTACGAGCGAGGAACTATTCTGGGTTTCTAGAAACCCAAAATTTTAAATCGGGGTAACTCGGGAAATATCAACCGTAGCGAGGCGTGCGAGGGGTCCAGGAGTAGGGCAGAGCGAGCTCTAAAAGAAGAGCATACTACCTAGCGCGCCACGCTTAAGCCCCCCCCCCTACCCGCGAAAAATAGTCAGTAGGCCACAACTTCTAGGTTTTTGACCAATTCGAAAAATAAAAAAGAATTGTAGGGTAAATAGGACTAGCCTATAGTGGGGCAAAATACAAAAATAAATAAAAACGAATATTACGACCACGAGAGACAGTTAAAAAATTTTTGACCCAAAATACCCATTACAGGGTATAACCATTAGAATTAAGACATTAGCCGCCTCATACACGGCCAAAACCATAATAGAACAAGACCAGTAGGCTTTGCTTACCTAAAACAACTATCAATAAGACTTGTGCAGGACACAATAAAATATACACACACAAATTTACACATTTACATCTGACACTCTCCTCCAACAAATATGATACGGACTCCCGGTAACATGAATAAAACGGACACCAGGGTTAGTAGAACCCCTGAAGCAAGACCTGACTCGGGACCCTCTACATCAAGGGTCAGGACAAGCATTGGCGAATGGGAGACAGGACAAAAAGATAGGACCATCACGCTGACGAGCCCTAAAGGCGCAACTGTAGAAAAACGACCACGAAGACTGCAAGAAGCTACAAACACGGTCGCGTCAGCGAAGAAGTACCTGAAAGAGTCGCGAAACCTAAAAACGGAGATAAAGGAGGGGGTAGAAAAGGCGATTGATAAGTTGTACAGTCTGGTGAAGGAAGCGGAAGAAGAACGAATGAAAGCAACGAAAGGAATGAAGAATGTTGAGAGTGTAAAAAAGAATGTAGAACCAACAACAGAAGAGATGGGAAAAAGAGAGGAAAGGATGATAGTAAAAATGGAAAAGATGATGAATGAAAGGGATGAAAGGCTGAAGGAGCACGAGGAAAAGATGGAAGATTTGAAAAGAATGCTAAACGAGCACAAGGATAGAATGCAAGAAGTCGCCACGTATGCGAGTGTGGTGAGCGGAGGTCCAACAAAAACCGCGCCAACGGCTGCAGCCCTCGGGCCGGCACTGCACTCGATGGTAATAACCGCGAAGGACGAAACCGAAACAGGCGAACAAATTATTGAGAGGGTAAGGAAGATAGCAAGGGAGAGCGAGGGAAATATGGAGATAGAAAGAATCAGGAAAACGAAAGACAGGAAAGTAATAATAGGTTGTAAGACGAAGGAAGAAAGGGAGAGTGTTAAAAAGAAACTAGAAAGACAGGAAGGAGGGCTGAATGTGGAAGAAGTCAAGAATAGGGACCCTCTCCTGGTCCTCAGGGATGTGTTGCAGAACAACACGGATGAGGACATCATCCGATTCTTGAGGGACCAGAACGGGGGCCTCTTTCAAGGCCTCAGCAAGGAAGATGACAGAATGGAAGTGAAGTATAGAAGGAGAGCGAGAAACCCCCATCAGAGTAATGTGGTACTGACGGTTTCACCCCAGATATGGCGAAGAGCGATGGAACGGGGAACACTCCGCGTAGATATACAACGCGTGAAAGTGGAAGACCAGTCACCACTAATTCAGTGTTCAATCTGCCTAGGATATGGACATGGCCGTAAGTACTGCAAGGAGACTGTAGAAAAATGCAGCCACTGTGGGGGCTCGCACACAAGAGACAAGTGTGAACAGTTAACACTAGGTATAGCACCAGACTGTATAAACTGTAGACAAAACAACCAAGGGGAAGGGAGACACAATGCGTTCAGCGTAAACTGCCCAGTAAGACAAAGGTGGGACAAATTGGCGAGGGCCAGAGTGGCATATTGTTAAAATTACATCAGTCCAAAACACGACATCAAGCAAACCCACCACACAGTACAAAATAATACAAGCCAACCTGCAGCGCAAGAAGGAAGCTACTATGGAGCTACATATAGAGGCAGAAAAAAGAAAACTATCCATAGCACTTGTACAAGAACCGTATACAGGGCGGACAGGGAAGCTACAGACGCGCGGGACTGCAAGGGTATACCAGACTCAAAAGGAAGGGGCTAACACGACCAAATCAGCGATAGTCATCTATGACGACTCCCTCCAAGTAGACCCATACCCACAATTCACAACAGAAAACATCGCAACTGTGAAAGTCCACACTAGAGAATGGTATGTCAATGTTGTCTCGTGCTACTTCGAACCCAGCACGCCGATTGACCCATACATAGCACAACTCACTGAGATAGTTAACACTCTGGGCGCACGCAACATTATTGTAGGGGGAGATATGAATGCAAAGAGCATCTGGTGGGGAAGTGGGAAAACCGACAACCGAGGGCAAGATCTAGCAGCAACACTCCATGAGTTGAAACTCCATGTACTCAACACCGGTAAAACACCCACCTTCGAAACATGCAGAGGCGGCATCACATACACTAGTGTGGTGGACGTAACCACATGCTCAGAAGATCTCCTGAAAAAGATCGATAACTGGAGGGTTAACAGTGACATAACAGGATCGGACCACAACGCGCTGCTTTACGACCTGCACCTTGAAAGGGGAAACAATATCAGTATCCAACGCACAACACGCAAATACAACACACAAAAAGCAAACTGGATAGAATTTGATGACAAATTCACCCAGCTTCTCAGCACACATAACATAAACACAAACACAATAAATAATATCATAGACGCAACACAACTAGAACAAACAGTTAACACGTACACACACCTCATAACACAAACATGCACACAACATATACCACTAAAAAGAAAAAAGCAAAAACTTACCCCGCCGTGGTGGTCCGAAGAGCTCCTCAACCACAAACGCCGAGTCGCCACGAAGAAACGCAGAATCCGATGCGCAGCCCCAGTACGCAGAGAGAAAGTGGTGAAAGAGTACCTGGAAGAAAAAGAAAACTATGAAGAATCCGTAAAGAAAGCGCAGACAGAAAGCTGGAAGAGCTTTTGCCAGAGGCAGGACAGAGAGACGGTATGGGAGGGTATCTACAGGGTCATGAAATACACAGAGAACAGAACTGAGGATCAGCCACTAGCGATAGACGGACGGACGGTAACCCTCCAAGAGTCGGCTGACCTACTAGCACAAAAGTTCTACCCACGAGACAGAGAAGATGAAGACAGTGTAGAACATAAAAGAATTAGAGAACAAGCGCTAGGAGAAGATTATGGGGAACACAGAGACGCAGATCCACCCTTCACAGAACACGAGACCTTAAGCGCTACGAGGACCTTCAACCCCAAAAAGGCACCTGGAGAGGATGGCTTCACCGCGGACATCTGTCGAAGAGCGATTGAGAGGCACCCCCAAATATTCACCGCCATGGCAAATAAATGTCTGGAGATAGGATATTTCCCAAAAATTTGGAAAAAAGCGGTAGTGGTAGCCCTCAAAAAACCGGGCAAGTCCGACTACTCCCAGGTGAAGTCATATAGACCCATTGGACTGCTGCCTGTCTTGGGGAAGGTCCTCGAAAAAATGACTGTAGAGAGGATGAAGTACCATCTCACTCCGAGAATTAGCCCAAAACAATATGGCTTTATGCCCCAGCGAAGTACGGAGGACTCGCTCTGCGCGCTGTCAGAATATATACAGACAAAAGTGAGACAAAAGAAAATTGTCACAATTGTCTCCTTGGACATCGAAGGGGCATTCGACAGCGCGTGGTGGCCAAAAATCAAGGTAAGACTAAGAGAGGAGAAGTGCCCAAACAACATACGTGGTCTCATAGCTAGCTATCTGTCCGACAGACAAGTAGAGGTAAGATACGGGGGATACAAAACTCTGCAATCCACTGAGAAAGGATGTGTCCAAGGCTCTATTGGCGGACCACTGCTGTGGAACGTTCTTATTGACCCGCTACTTAAACTAATAGAAGAAGAAAAATGCTACGTTCAGGCCTTCGCGGACGACGTGATCATGGGATTTGACGCTGACTCAGGACATGACATATCGCTGAAAGCAAACGACGTACTAGACCGGGTGTGGCGCTGGGGAAATGACAACAAACTGAAGTTTGCAGCCCATAAAACGGCTGCGATGACTGTGACCAAGAAACTTAAATTTGACGAACCAGCACTCACCATGGGAGGGGTCGCAGTTAAAGCTTGCAGCGAGATGAAAATACTGGGACTGACCATTGACAACAAATTGACTTATAACACACATGTCACGAACGTCTGCGAAAGAGCCTTGAGCATATATAAACGACTTCGCACGGCAGCAAAAGTAAGTTGGGGACTGCATCCGGACGTCATAAGAACCATATATACCGCAGCAGTGGAGCCAATCATCATGTACGCAGCCGCAGTATGGGCACCGGCTACAGACAAAATATACGTCAAAAAAGACCTGGACAGCGTGCAGAGGGGCTTCGCACAGAAACTGTGTGGGGCATATCGTACGGTCTCGCTGAACGCGTCACTGGTACTCAGCGGAATACTTCCACTTGACCTCCGCATAAAGGAAGCAGCCAAACTGTACAAGGCTAGAAAAGGCGAAACAGAGGCACTTCCGGAAGACAGGTCAGTGGACATTAAAATCAAGTATGAAGATCAACCACACCCAGCCAAAAGACTGTTCATGACTTACAAGGCACTAAACACACTTGAACAACTAACAGAAAATAGTAACCACACAATATTAATTTACACAGACGGAAGCAAGATTGACGGCCGGGTCGGGGCATCCCTATCCATATGGAAGGGGGGCAGCGAAACGAAGGCCGTCAAACTTGCTCTCGCAAACTACTGCACCGTTTTCCAAGCCGAATTACTGGCCATCCATCGCGCATCAGAAGAAATAGTGCGGAGCGGTGAGGTGAGCCACGGAATCTACAGCGATTCAAGATCAGCTCTTCAATCGCTTGTGGACCCGGGCTCGTCTCACCGCCTCGCACACTCTGCCCGGGAGAATATAGGGCAGGCAATAACCCAGGGCAAAACAATCGCTTTGTACTGGATTAAGGCGCATGCAGGCTTCCCGGGCAACGAAAGGGCGGACCAGTTAGCCAAGGACGCAGCACAATCGTCGCGGAAGGGGCCGTG
>CATPCV010000002.1:0-22500 GCA_955850985.1 Elophila nymphaeata | reverse complement strand
AACCTAACCTAACCTAACCTAACCTAACCTAACCTAACCTAACCTAACCTAACCTAACCTAACCTAACCTAACCTAACCTAACCTAACCTAACCTAACCTAACCTAACCTAACCTAACCTAACCTAACCTAACCTAACCTAACCTAACCTAACCTAACCTAACCTAACCTAACCTAACCTAACCTAACCTAACCTAACCTAACCTAACCTAACCTAACCTAACCTAACCTAACCTAACCTAACCTAACCTAACCTAACCTAACCTAACCTAACCTAACCTAACCTAACCTAACCTAACCTAACCTAACCTAACCTAACCTAACCTAACCTAACCTAACCTAACCTAACCTAACCTAACCTAACCTAACCTAACCTAACCTAACCTAACCTAACCTAACCTAACCTAACCTAACCTAACCTAACCTAACCTAACCTAACCTAACCTAACCTAACCTAACCTAACCTAACCTAACCTAACCTAACCTAACCTAACCTAACCTAACCTAACCTAACCTAACCTAACCTAACCTAACCTAACCTAACCTAACCTAACCTAACCTAACCTAACCTAACCTAACCTAACCTAACCTAACCTAACCTAACCTAACCTAACCTAACCTAACCTAACCTAACCTAACCTAACCTAACCTAACCTAACCTAACCTAACCTAACCTAACCTAACCTAACCTAACCTAACCTAACCTAACCTAACCTAACCTAACCTAACCTAACCTAACCTAACCTAACCTAACCTAACCTAACCTAACCTAACCTAACCTAACCTAACCTAACCTAACCTAACCTAACCTAACCTAACCTAACCTAACCTAACCTAACCTAACCTAACCTAACCTAACCTAACCTAACCTAACCTAACCTAACCTAACCTAACCTAACCTAACCTAACCTAACCTAACCTAACCTAACCTAACCTAACCTAACCTAACCTAACCTAACCTAACCTAACCCAGCAGTCTCATTGGACTCCCAACCTGACCGCGCGCGTCCGAGTGACAAAAATCACAAAATAAATTATAAAAGTGGTAAATCCAGTGTGTATCACCAAGTGCTATATATTAAAAGAAGCGCAAAAATCCGCGCTACACGCCGGTGAAATCCGCAGTGAAATCGGAGTTGAAGTGAATTGTTTATTGAATTAAAAGTGATTTTTCAACACGTGGTCGGTGCAAAAAAGACCACAAAAAGTGCAATATCCTTGGATGCAGTGCAGTGAGCTTTAAGTGCAAAGTGTCGTTATAAGCGTCTTGGCGCCCCCCACCCGAGGGCGAAATCAGTTCTCCAGAATTCCCACTGGCCACGGGGTTATTCGGGTTTTTCCGAAATAACCTCTCACACGTGGTCGGTGATCCAGGAGGAGCCGGGAGAAGAAGAGGGTGCGGCCGGGTGCAGCTGACCGAGACAAAGTCGCCGACACCACTGGAGCGAAAATTGGACAGTTGCAAGCTGAGTTTTAGATTTTTAAAATTTCAATTTTTTCAAAAATTTTTTATTTTAAAAATTTGTATGGGAACCTCCGGGGTCTTGAATTAAAGTAGGTAGAGTTCACCAAGACCTACCCGAAACTGCAATCAGAACTACAATCGGACTGATAACCCCGGAGTTACAAATTTTTAAAAATCTTGGAAAAACTACCCCTTCATTTTAAAAATAGTTGCGGGAGGGGTAGAGATCTTAAATTTTGTAAATAATTAGATATTAGTTTCAATTAATTTTTGGCTTTTAAATTTTGTAGATATATTAAGTAGTTTCTGAGTTATAAAAATTTGAATATCGGGTTTTTGAGTGTAGGGGTAACAGGGTGTTGGAGGGTGAAGCAGAGTACAGGGGCAGCCCCAAACACCTACCGGGAGCACCAAAAAGCCCAAACACCACCCCCCTGGCGCTTATACTCAGAAATTCGAGCCCGGCGGCCATTTTAGGTTTTTCGGGTTTTAACTTTAAGCTTGTATATTTTCGTGTATAGTGATCCTAGAGACTTCGGGTTTTCAAGGGTGTATAGGGGGCAATACCGACTAGCCAATCGAGGCCTCAAAAAGGGTAAATTCGACCTCACCCTTCTCGACCCCATTTGAGGGTTGCACGTGACGCCCGGAAGCTCACCAACCACCCCCGAGAAAACCCCAAGTCTCTACGACAAATAGGGACCGAGTTATAGGGTGCCGAATTTTCGCCGACACCTCATTTTTGAATGCCGACAAAGTGTCGGCAGGCGATATCTCGGCCGTTATAGCTCCCACGAACGCGCGGTTTTCAATAGGGAACGAGGGACACCAAATCCTAGAGGGTCCGACCCTCAAAGGTCAATAATTCGCGCATCGATTTTTAGGGGTAAACTAACAACAGGAAGGGGTAGGCCTCGCCGAGCTGACTCCAGAAACCCCAAACACCCCGGAGCTACTCCCAATAGCGCCGGAGAGACGCCTGGTCAAAGTTGGAGGTTTTACAACCCTACTCGTCATCGACGAAACTTTGACTTGGCGTAGCTCCCAAACTATTGGGCGTAGGAAATTCGGGTTTTCGCCGGGATTGGTCCCCCGCCGACCCCTACAGACCCCAGTGGGCAAATAGCCCATTGCTCACCTCGGCAAAACCCACCAAGCCGAGGTTGGGGGGTCATAGAGGACACCGAGCCCCGACGAAAAGTCGAAACCCCGGCTCTCTGCGGCTTATAGTTCCCGAGTTACGACCGGTTGAAGATTTCGGGTTTTTGGGTTTTCGCAAAAACCCGAATCTTTGGGCTTGGGTATCTCGGGGGCTATCAGTCGTAGCGGGACGTGCGAGGGGTCTGGGAAAAGGTCTCGGCGAGCTCTATAACAAGGGCCTAAGACCATACGCGCCACCCCCCCCCCACCCCCCTAAAACTCAAAAATCGACTTTACCGCACTTTTGACCGTGAAAAACTTTTTAAAAAACTGCTTAAATAGGATATTGACACCCCCCTTTACAGGGTACAGCTAGGTATAAGTTTGACCCCCCTATACAGGGCGATCAAATTAATAATTTTAACTTAATAATAATTGAATTGACTATTATAATTTATTCCTCCAATTTAATTTTAATCTTATTCAATTTTATCATAATTTTATCCCCATTTAAATTTAATTTAATTATAATTCAATTATTATTATAATCCATCAATTTACACGTAAATTAAATTATTTATTCATTAAAATTAGACACAACATATAACCCCCCTATACAGGGTAGATAGGACACGTAGACAGGTGGTACTACACCAATAGTGAGTGGGCGCTGGGGTGAGCAAACTCTTATTTAAGAGCTTTCCTCCACCCCACGCTTCAAGAACACCCCCAATTTGACTGGTCAAAGAAGGGGACGCACTCTACACTACACAATACACGTAGACACCACCATAGCCAAATTGACACGCTGCGCGTACCTCCAAAATGGCTACCGTCAGAACTCCCAAAACAACTACAAGAGCTGGAGCCAAGAAGAAGGCGACAGCACAGGCAACCGAGAGCCCCAGGTGTGAGGATATTGACAAAGAAGTAAGGACCATCACACCGAAAATAAACCACGACCGGAAAAGTAAGGGCGAAGAAGAGATGGAGGGATGTTTTGATGACTTCAGAAAAGCCATGAAGAGACTCTCGGAAAGGGAAGTAAAGAAAGATATAGTGACAGAAATAGTCAAGACTGTAGACAGGATTTATAAAGCAGGACGGAAGATAGGAAAGGAGACAGGGGAAAAAGAACACCTCTCAGCACAAGAACAGCAAGCCGAAGAGGTAAAAGAGCTGAGGGACAAACTAGAGAGAGCTGAGTCGGAACTAAAGCAGAAAATCAATGATGAAGGGAGGTTACACGACCTGAAAAAAGACGTAGCAAAACTTTCTAGGGAAAACTCAGCTCTCCTAGAGGATCGAGCGTGGAGAAAGGACAAGGAATCCATAAAGGAGACCTACAGGCAACTTGAAAATGTAGAAATGAGATACGAAGAGTCGCAGGCAAAAATAGAAGCGTTGCAGGAGATTATAGAAGATTATAAGGATGAGATCAAGTGTATGGAGCGTACCAATCAGGAGGAAGCACTGCAGAAGAAACTGGAAGAATATATGGAGAAGTACACCAGAGAAAGAGAAAGATGGGAAGCCATCACGTATGAGCAAAAACAACGCGACAAGGAAAACGATGGCTTCCGAAGGCAGTTCGCAGTAAACAAAGACATAGAGTTACTTGCAGAAAAATTGGAGGAGCAAAACAACAAAAGGGAACAGCACATAACAGAAATGGGGACACATTTAGAGAAGATGGAAGCCATCGTTGAAAACAAGATCGTAGGAGAAATGGAAAAGTTCGCAAACAAAGTGGAAGAGATGGAGAGAAAACTAATTGAAACAGTAGAGAAGATAAAAGTAGAAAATAAAGCACAAACGTCGCGAAACGAACCCAAATGGCACGTTAGGGAAGAAAAGGAAGAAGAAACCTGCAACATAAGGAAAACGCTCCACTCGATCCTGATTAATAACAAGAGCAACGACCTCAGCGGGGAAGAGACCATCACGCTAATAAGAGAAGTGATTAGAGAAGCGGAAGGCGTGGTTGAGATAGAGAGGATAAGGAAGGCGAAGGACAGAAATGTCATAATAAGTTGTGGCACCCTGGACGCTAGAGATACCATCAAAGACCTACTCAACAAAGCAGAGAAGCATAAATTCGAAGTGGAGATCATGGAGAACAGAAACCCGCTGATCATCATGAGGGATGTTCTGAATGGTCAGGGCGACAGTGATATCACTGAAGCCATGATCAGACAGAACCCGGATGTCTTCCATGGTCTCCATGAAGAAGAAAAGAAGTTGCAGATAAAGTATCGAAAGCGTACCAGGAACCAACAGATGTGCCATGTAGTCCTCTCTGTCTCACCCACGATCTGGCAAAGAGTAATAAAACGAGGAGTATTGCACATTGACGTACAGAAGATAAGGGTGGATGACCAGTCCCCCCTGGTGCAGTGCTCGAGGTGCCTGAGATACGGCCACACCCTCAGACACTGCACAGCAGAAAAAGAGGTGTGCGGACACTGCGGCGGGGAACATAAGCAGGCTGACTGCTGTAACGCTAGGGAACATAGCATGCCTTCCTGCGTAAATTGCACATTAGAAAAATATAAAAACACAGCACACAACGCATTTAGCCCGGGATGTCCTGTCCGACGCAAGTGGGACAGTATAGCACGGGCTAAAGTAGCATACAGTTAACACAAGCACAACACTAATAAACAAACACAGACACACACCAATAAAATAATATAATATAATAATATAATAATACAATAATGATAATATTAAATAAAAATGACAATATAAATAATAGTAATAGTAATAATAAATACAATAAATCCAAATACACAAATAACACACAGCAACAAATTTCGATATATGCAACATAAGCTGCATATACGAAATACAAGCAGAAAACCTAGTAACATAAAAACACACCAACACACTAGTACACAATAACACACAACAGCATATCACATAACATAGCAAACAATTTCGCATGTATGCAACGTTAGCTGCAACAACGAAACATAGTAAGCAACACACAAATCCAATAAAAAATGCAACCAATGCACTTACCAATGTATAAAACATTGGTAAGTATGCATAAAAAAGGGAGCAGCAAATATAATAAATCCAGAAACAAAACAAATAATTAAATAACATTCAGTAAATAATAGTATAAAATTAACCAAGAATATAATAATAAATAATAATATCATCTCCGCAAAACAACTAATAGGAAATTAGAATGTAAACAATAGTAGATAAGTGTACAATAGTGCAATAAGTAATATAGGTAAGATAGCACTAAATAGATAATAGTAATGATGTCGTAAAAAGCCAAAAATAAAGAAATAGTACATAAGAAACAATAATGTAATAAATAAGCAAAGTAAAATATAGAAATAGCAACAGAACTGTGCAAAAATATAATAAGCTGTGTAATTAGATAATATATATAATGAAACAATTATATAATGAATGTAATGTGTGCAATATAGCGTAAGGAATGTAACAAATGTAAATAATGTAACAATAATAAACCAAATAATATATGATGTAATGTAATAGATTAATGTAATGAAAATATTGTAATGTAATGTAATGCAAAGAATATAATATATTGTAAATTGACGTAATGAATATAACAAGAAATGTATAATAGATAAGTAATAAATGTAACAAATGTAATATTTAAAGGCAAGCAAAATAAATGAACCCAGCATGTAAATCATTCACCCCAGTACATAATATTAAGTAATTAGAATAGGATGATGGTAAGAAGAGAAACAATTAGCAGCAGCACAAAAGACGATGTATACTAGAAAGACACAGTATGAGGAATGAAAGTGCGAGAGGCACACCAGAGAGAACTAGCATGAAAAGTGAAGTCATACCAAAAGCTCCGATTAAGTTGGAGGACGTAGCATAGCGTATAAAAAAAAAAAAAAAAAAAAAAAAAAAAAACCTAACCTAACCTAACCTAACCTAACCTAACCTAACCTAACCTAACCTAACCTAACCTAACCTAACCTAACCTAACCTAACCTAACCTAACCTAACCTAACCTAACCTAACCTAACCTAACCTAACCTAACCTAACCTAACCTAACCTAACCTAACCTAACCTAACCTAACCTAACCTAACCTAACCTAACCTAACCTAACCTAACCTAACCTAACCTAACCTAACCTAACCTAACCTAACCTAACCTAACCTAACCTAACCTAACCTAACCTAACCTAACCTAACCTAACCTAACCTAACCTAACCTAACCTAACCTAACCTAACCTAACCTAACCTAACCTAACCTAACCTAACCTAACCTAACCTAACCTAACCTAACCTAACCTAACCTAACCTAACCTAACCTAACCTAACCTAACCTAACCTAACCTAACCTAACCTAACCTAACCTAACCTAACCTAACCTAACCTAACCTAACCTAACCTAACCTAACCTAACCTAACCTAACCTAACCTAACCTAACCTAACCTAACCTAACCTAACCTAACCTAACCTAACCTAACCTAACCTAACCTAACCTAACCTAACCTAACCTAACCTAACCTAACCTAACCTAACCTAACCTAACCTAACCTAACCTAACCTAACCTAACCTAACCTAACCTAACCTAACCTAACCTAACCTAACCTAACCTAACCTAACCTAACCTAACCTAACCTAACCTAACCTAACCTAACCTAACCTAACCTAACCTAACCTAACCTAACCTAACCTAACCTAACCTAACCTAACCTAACCTAACCTAACCTAACCTAACCTAACCTAACCTAACCTAACCTAACCTAACCTAACCTAACCTAACCTAACCTAACCTAACCTAACCTAACCTAACCTAACCTAACCTAACCTAACCTAACCTAACCTAACCTAACCTAACCTAACCTAACCTAACCTAACCTAACCTAACCTAACCTAACCTAACCTAACCTAACCTAACCTAACCTAACCTAACCTAACCTAACCTAACCTAACCTAACCTAACCTAACCTAACCTAACCTAACCTAACCTAACCTAACCTAACCTAACCTAACCTAACCTAACCTAACCTAACCTAACCTAACCTAACCTAACCTAACCTAACCTAACCTAACCTAACCTAACCTAACCTAACCTAACCTAACCTAACCTAACCTAACCTAACCTAACCTAACCTAACCTAACCTAACCTAACCTAACCTAACCTAACCTAACCTAACCTAACCTAACCTAACCTAACCTAACCTAACCTAACCTAACCTAACCTAACCTAACCTAACCTAACCTAACCTAACCTAACCTTTTTTTTTTTTTTTTTTTTTTTTTTACATCAGGAAATCCATTTACGGACATTTCCCCCGCTTGCGAGGCGAGGTACTCTTGTGGGAACCGACCGATAGAACGGTCGATCGCAGCCATCCCCCACCGAAGTGGGAAACAACTGCGGACTCCCCCGACGCTAAGCGCTAGCCGCCTAGCGCCGGGTCCTACCCCCTAAAACCTGATGGCACCCTGCTGGCCCTTATGGAGGCATACCGGGTTCGACGCACGCTAAGGTGCGCCACTTCTCCAGTATGTCTCCGGGCATGCCCGACCTCGCGGGTCGGGCTCCCCCCGGCTCCTTGGAGCCGGGCCGGGGCCCGGCCCCCCTCCCTTGCCCTTTTCAGGGTAGGTTGGGGGGCCGGGTGCGCCTCTGGGGATTGCTCTAGGGTACCTGAGCAATCCCAGACGGGGGGCCCATGCCGACTGGCACCGGTGACACACAGGTCGCCACCCGTGTGCGAGCCCCGCCGGGACGGTTGGAGACAAGGGAAGGACAGGCAGTCTAAGCCGCCAGCCTTCCCCGATCCCGCCGTCCCTGCCGTCTACGCCGGAGGGGAGCGGCTAGAGCATCCTCCTCCCGCTCCCTCTCCGCAGCCTCCTTCTGCAGGATCACCGTCTCGCAGAAGGAGGCGGCAGCCTTCCAGGCCCTCTCACTGCCAAGCATGGCTCGTACCATACTTGGCAATGAGAGAGCTCCACCTCCGAGCGCCGCAACCAGGGTGCGACGCTCGTTTTGCCAGGCCGGGCACTCCACTAAGGTGTGCTCGGCCGTGTCGTCGGGACAGTCGTCGCAGTGATGACACCGCGGCGACTCCTCTCGACGGGCAACGCGGTGCAGGTAGTGACCGAAGCAACCATGTCCGGTCAGGACCTGCACCAGGCGGAAGGTCAGGCTGCCCCGCTGGCGCCCTACCCACTCCTCCAACACCGGACGAATAGCATCAATCGTCCGGTGGCCAGCGGCTGGGAGGGCGAGTGCCTCGCCCCACCGGCGCAGAGCCTCCCTCTGCGCCTCGGCCCGGACCCGTTCTACCTCTTCCAGAACGGGTCTCTCTCCCCGCACCCTCGCTGCGACCCTATGCCGATGCACCTGGGCAAGCACCAGGGCATCAGCATCCCACGGGAGCGTGCCTGCTAGAACGCAGGCCGCCCCGTGGCTGACCGTGCGATATGCTCGCACGGCCCGGGTCGCAATGGCCCTCTGCGGTCTTCGCAAGAGGGCCCGAGTGCGGGAGTTGAGGCACTCCGCCCACACCGGGGCTCCGTACAGTGCCATCGACCGTATCACCCCGTGATACAGTCGACGGCACAACGCCTTCGGCCCCCCCACATTCGGGAGGAGCCGACCGAGTCCGGCTGCGGCGGCGCACAGCCGGGGAGCGAGGAGCCTGAAGTGCTCCTCGAACCTCCATCGGGGATCCAGGGTCAGGCCGAGGTACTTGATATGCACCTCGACGGGAACCTGAACCCCCTCCACCCGGACACGGAGCCCCGATGGGGTCCTGCGTCGTGGGGCATGGAACGCCATGGCCCTCGTTTTATCGAGGGCCACCTCCAGCCCCAGGAGGCGGATGCGTCGGACGACCATCGAGGTGCCGACCGACGCAAGGTGGACCGCCTCGTCCCACTCCCTCGCTTTCGCCGCGACAAGGGTGTCGTCCGCAAAGCAGACGACATCCATTCGCGGCAAGAGGGAGCCACGCAGGACCCAGTTGTACCCCAGGTTCCATAGGAGGGGGCCCAACACGGAACCTTGGGGCACTCCTGCCGCCACTGGCCACGATCGGACGCGACCCTCCGCGTCCTCGTACAGGACTGACCTGTCACGCAGGTAGTCTCGCACGAGGGCGCAGAGGTAGAGGGGCACTCTGTGAAAGCTGAGCGCCGCCTCTATGCACTCATGGGGGATGGTGTTGAATGCGTTCGCGATGTCCAAAGACACCGCGATCGCCACCTCCCCCCGTGCGTAGGCCACCTCAGTCCACCTCTTGAGGTGGCCTATCGCGTCGATCGTGGACCGGCCGGTGCGGAACCCGTATTGGCACTCAGCCAAGTCGGGTCCCTCCCCCTCGATGTGCTGGATGATCCGGGAGGCGATGATCTTTTCAAACGCCTTCCCAGTCTCATCCAGCAGCACCACCGGCCGGTAGCCCGCTGGGGAGTCCGCCGGACGGCTCTCTTTGCGGAGTAGGCAGAGCCGTCCCACTCTCCAGCGCCTGGGAAAGCGATTAGACGCGATGCACACATCCAGCATCGCGCGGAATCGGTCTCCCAGGGGGCCCAAGGCAATGGCCATCACCTTGGCATGGGCCCCATCTGGCCCCGGAGCCTTGTTCCGGCTCCGGAGCCGGTCCCTCACCATTTCGAACTCCGCGTCCGAAACGGGGGGACCTGCGGCCCACACCTCCGGGGCGGAACCGGAGGCACTCCTGGGGGGTGCAAAGGGTCCGGGGTTTGGAAACAGCGTCCCCAGAACCCTCTGCAACAACGCCGGTTCCATACAGGACGTAGAGGGGGATGCCGAAGCAAATTTCCCCCTTATCGTCCTGTATGGACGCCCCCAGGGGTCGCTGTCCAGGATCGCTACAAAGCTCTCCCAGGCAGCGACCTTGGCCCTGCAGATGGCAACCCGCAGGGCCTTGTGGGCCTCATTATACGCCCGGCGAAGACCTTCCTCTTCGCCAGGCGTTCTCCTGGCGCGCCTACGACATCTCTGGTAGGCGCGCCTGGCCCCCATACTGGTGGCACGCAGGGTTGATAGCTCCTGCGTCCACCAGTATACCTGCCCCCTACTCCGTGGGCAGGCTCGCGCCCGCGGCATGGCAGAGTCGCAGACGACTTTTATGTCGTCTGCGAACAACTCCGCCATGCCGTCGGCATCCCTCGCGACGGTATCGGGCACAGATGACCATGCCCTAACCGTCGCCGCCTCCTCCGCCAGATCTGGCTGGAGGCGTGAGAGCACCCACCGTTGGAAAGGTGGGATGCCCCCACGGGGGCCCCTTCTAGCTGGGGCCCCAGGGGATGCCGGGGAGACCTCGTACCGGACGTATCTGTGGTCCGATAGGGTCTCCACGTCCACCACCACTCGCCAGTCCCGAACACGGGCTGCGAGCGGTGGGGTGGCAAAGGACACATCCACTATGGATGTGCCCTGCCATCGGGCGCAAGTCGGGGTGGTGCCTCGATTGAGGATCTGGAGTCCCAGTGTGAAAGCCCAGGACTCCAGAACACCACCCCGAGTGTCAGTGCTGGGAGACCCCCACGCCGTAGACTTGGCGTTGAGGTCCCCTGCCAACAACACCTGACACGGGGCCGCGCGGTGGACGACACCCTCAACCACAGCAAGGAACCGCTCAAACTCGGTCCTGCTGCGGTTGGGGGAGAAATAGGTCGAAATGACAACTATTTCCCCCCAGCGGGCCGCCACAAACCCCTCCCCACGGTCCACAGGGACCAGGGAGGGGCCCGCGCCTGCAACGACTATGGCCGCCTTACCGTCCGTCGCCCCCATCCATTTGTCGGACGGGGGAATACGGTACGGCTCGGCGACCAGCACCAGGTCAACACCCCACTCCGCCGCAGATTGGCACAGTAAATCCTGTGCCCCGGCGGAGTGGTTAATGTTAGCCTGGAGCAAGCCCCCCGATGTCCTACGCTGCATTATTTACAGACATCGGGGTCTCCGGCAAGGCCTCGGCCGGCTTGGCCTTGGCTGCCGCAGGCTTAGCGGCACCGTCTGTCCGGGGGGGGGTCGCACCCGTTTGAGTTGGGCGACCCCTTATCGACGGGGGCTTGCATTTTGCCCCCGCCATCCGGTGTCCTGCCGGTAGGCCCCTGTCCGCGCACACCGCGCAGTGCACAGGGGCCTGGCAACCTTTGGCTTTATGCCCCTCCTTACCGCAGCGGTAGCACAAATCGCTGCGGTCTTTCTTGGAGGGGCAGGTTGCCCCCGGGTGTCCCAGCGCCAGGCATTTGTGGCACCGCATGGGCCGCGGTTCCATAAGCCTGACCCCGGCGGACCACCAGCCCACCATCAGCTTTCCACCCTCCAGAATTTTGGCTATCGCCTCCACCGGACAGGAGGCGATAACCGACCCCACCCCCCTGAACCCATGGGAGATGGTGCCCACCTTAAAGTTGCTGTGTGGGCAGCCGGCCTTGCGGGCTAGGGCCTCTCCGACTTCGTCCACGGTTGTGGAGTCATCGAGGCCCGTAATTTTAACCTCGGCCATTTTGGTCGGCCGGGTCACTCTCGCCGCCTCCCCCAGGACTTGGCTCATCCCAGCGGCCAGTGCATCGGCCTGGGATGGCGTCGTCCCTGCAGGGAGCTCGATCATCCGAGCTCCCGTGGCCGTGGTGCGGAACTTGGCAGGCCCAATGCCAAGTTCCTCCATGTTTATGGACGCCCTTGCCTTAGCTAGGGCGTCCTTGTATGTCGCACCCTGCGCAACAGCCTCCGTCTTGAGTGCGACAACCACCGCCAAGGTCTTGGGCGGCTTGGGGATCTTAGGGCCCTTCGGTCCCTTCTCGCCCTTGGGTGCCTTTTTGGCCTTCTTTCCCTTCGCCGCCTGGGGTTGCGCCTGGGCAGCCCCTTTGGGCTTGGGCTTCTTCCGGGCCACCGTCACCCAGGCCTCCTCCTGCTCCGCCGGGGCCTGCGGCTGCTGCGTTCGCGCAGGCTGCCCCTCTGGAGGCGTAGACCCCTGGTCTTTTGGGGCCGGCGCTTTGCCCTTCTTCTTGCCCTTACCCTTTTTTTGGGAACCCTTCTTGGGCGGGTTTGAGGGCAAGTTGGCGGGCGGAGCCAGGGTGGTAGGCTCCCTTGGCCCGGTCAAGGGCGGAGGAGGGGCCGCCGTCTTTTTTGGGCCTGCAGCCTCCTTGGCCTTTCTCTTGTCGGCCTCTAACTGCGGCCGACGCGGGTGCTCGGCTGCAGGCAACAGACGGCCATCCACCTCCAGGCCGTCCAGCCTCGCCTGCAGCATGTTGCCCATCTGCTGGGACAGGGACTGCTGCATAACCTGCAGGGCCTCCAAAAACTCCGCCCTGCTCAGCACGTCTCTGCCCTCTCTCTCCTCGCTGCTGGAGGCTGCCGCTCTGGTCTGGGCTGGGCGGAGCTTCTCCTTCGCCGGAGGTGGTGGCGGTGGTGGTGGTGGCGGCGGCATCTCCGCAGCCACAGCCCGCCTCTTGGCTGAGGATCCCTTTAGCTCCGCGGTGACCTCGGAGAAGGCCTTTCTCAAGGCCACCAGTTCCGCGTGCATGGCCGACACCTCACCCTGGAGCCGCTTGTTGTCGGCCCGCAGTCTGCGCACTTCCTCCCCGCGCTTTCTATTCGCCAGGGTCCCCACCAGCTTCCTCAGGGAACACGCACTCGCCTTAAGCGTGCTTACGCATGTCCCCTTCAGATTTTTGGAGATTCTGGCGACCTCCACCACCCGATCTATATGGGCGCTCGCCTCCTTCTCCATGGCGCCACAATCCAGCTCGTCCGGGTCCACCTCTCCACCTCTCAGGGTGGAGTCCGACCCCTCGCTGTTGTCGCCACTGCCCTCCGTGTCCTGGGCCAGCTCCCTGAGCTCTCGGTTGGCCCGCGACCTCCCGACATCGTGCCTGACACCCCCACGGCCTCTTCGGGATCTAGGCACCTTCGGAGCCGAAGGCACCTCGGCGGTCTTGGTCGGGCTCTCCCTCAGGAAACAACGTCTCCTCTTCCGGGCCTCCGACCCCACGGACTCTGCCTCTGACACCTCCATGCCGTCCTCCGAAGCGGACACGACTTCGTCCACATCTCGAGCCACAGGGCTCTCCTTCCTCCTCGTTGGTTCCCTGCCCGACTTCTTACTGGGCTTACCACCAACGACTCCCCCAAACTTCAACTTGAGCTTGGGTGCCCCGGACGCCTTGTCGGCCTGGCTCGCACCACCGCGGCCGACCTCCGACTCAGCATCCTCATCTCTCCAGAGCTTCTCACTCTCCACCACGCCTCTCGTAACTGATTTACCACTGCCCGGCCGAGGTACCGGGGAGCGCCCGTGGCGTATGACCGAGTGCCAACGGGCACGACGCAATTCTGGCCCCCCCCAGATACGTGGGGCCTGCCACCGGCCGAAGCCGATGGGAAGGGTTCTCCGCCTACGGCGGTACCTTCCTGGGGTAACTGTGTTTTTAGAGCTTGCGACATGTTGTTGGGGTTATTTTAACGTGTTTGTTTCACGACCACTCCTACACACCAGACGCTCGGGACCGGACTCCCTCCGGCCATTCAGCCCATCGCCGCGCCAAGAACTTGGGCTTGGGGCTTTTTTATTGAGGTGAGCTCCTCTTGGACCAAACCTCAATGGAATGGTCCCTTGGCCCCTCAATTGGGGTAACAAGTTGCCCGACGGGGGCCTGTCATACAGGATCCCCCGCCGCGCGGCCGCCACATGGCGGTAAACACCCGCGGGCTGAACCCGCCTCCGGGTTGGTCCACTCAAAGTGAACCCGCGACCGCTGGTCGCCATCCCCCGTCCGAAGACCACCGCCAGACTCGCGCAACCACGAGCCCGGCACTACACGGGCAACGCCCACAACGGGCACAGGCCCCGCGACGGACCAGCTGGGTGTGGAACCGTCGCATCCTCCTCGCCACTCGCACACGCCCCCACAGGGGAGCCGAGCGGCCTCCACATCTGCGTCCCGACCGCACTCTGCTAGATCAGAGCGACGACGGGAGCAGGCACCGCGGGCCTTGCAGGCCCGCCATCCCACGACCCGAGGGTCCACCGGCCCTGAAAAGGGCCCCCACCAGGGTAATTTTTTAGAGAGGTTGTCTTCCTCGCAGCCAGACGCACAGAGCAAGCCCCATACGCCCAGCCCCCGACCCCACTCAGTGTGGGGCTACGGGTTTTACTGTTTTGGTCCGCGCCAGCCGAAGCCGGTACCCCCCATATCTGGGGGGCGTTCCCTTATCCGCCACCTAGGGACGCGCCCGATAGGGGACAGAAAACCCCCACGGGAACCTAACCTAACCTAACCTAACCTAACCTAACCTAACCTAACCTAACCTAACCTAACCTAACCTAACCTAACCTAACCTAACCTAACCTAACCTAACCTAACCTAACCTAACCTAACCTAACCTAACCTAACCTAACCTAACCTAACCTAACCTAACCTAACCTAACCTAACCTAACCTAACCTAACCTAACCTAACCTAACCTAACCTAACCTAAC
Source organism: Elophila nymphaeata (assembly GCA_955850985.1). Taxonomy (NCBI): domain Eukaryota; kingdom Metazoa; phylum Arthropoda; class Insecta; order Lepidoptera; family Crambidae; genus Elophila; species Elophila nymphaeata. The sequence continues at coordinate 7,407 of CATPCV010000002.1, read as the reverse complement.
CTAACCTAACCTAACCTAACCTAACCTAACCTAACCTAACCTAACCTAACCTAACCTAACCTAACCTAACCTAACCTAACCTAACCTAACCTAACCTAACCTAACCTAACCTAACCTAACCTAACCTAACCTAACCTAACCTAACCTAACCTAACCTAACCTAACCTAACCTAACCTAACCTAACCTAACCTAACCTAACCTAACCTAACCTAACCTAACCTAACCTAACCTAACCTAACCTAACCTAACCTAACCTAACCTAACCTAACCTAACCTAACCTAACCTAACCTAACCTAACCTAACCTAACCTAACCTAACCTAACCTAACCTAACCTAACCTAACCTAACCTAACCTAACCTAACCTAACCTAACCTAACCTAACCTAACCTAACCTAACCTAACCTAACCTAACCTAACCTAACCTAACCTAACCTAACCTAACCTAACCTAACCTAACCTAACCTAACCTAACCTAACCTAACCTAACCTAACCTAACCTAACCTAACCTAACCTAACCTAACCTAACCTAACCTAACCTAACCTAACCTAACCTAACCTAACCTAACCTAACCTAACCTAACCTAACCTAACCTAACCTAACCTAACCTAACCTAACCTAACCTAACCTAACCTAACCTAACCTAACCTAACCTAACCTAACCTAACCTAACCTAACCTAACCTAACCTAACCTAACCTAACCTAACCTAACCTAACCTAACCTAACCTAACCTAACCTAACCTAACCTAACCTAACCTAACCTAACCTAACCTAACCTAACCTAACCTAACCTAACCTAACCTAACCTAACCTAACCTAACCTAACCTAACCTAACCTAACCTAACCTAACCTAACCTAACCTAACCTAACCTAACCTAACCTAACCTAACCTAACCTAACCTAACCTAACCTAACCTAACCTAACCTAACCTAACCTAACCTAACCTAACCTAACCTAACCTAACCTAACCTAACCTAACCTAACCTAACCTAACCTAACCTAACCTAACCTAACCTAACCTAACCTAACCTAACCTAACCTAACCTAACCTAACCTAACCTAACCTAACCTAACCTAACCTAACCTAACCTAACCTAACCTAACCTAACCTAACCTAACCTAACCTAACCTAACCTAACCTAACCTAACCTAACCTAACCTAACCTAACCTAACCTAACCTAACCTAACCTAACCTAACCTAACCTAACCTAACCTAACCTAACCTAACCTAACCTAACCTAACCTAACCTAACCTAACCTAACCTAACCTAACCTAACCTAACCTAACCTAACCTAACCTAACCTAACCTAACCTAACCTAACCTAACCTAACCTAACCTAACCTAACCTAACCTAACCTAACCTAACCTAACCTAACCTAACCTAACCTAACCTAACCTAACCTAACCTAACCTAACCTAACCTAACCTAACCTAACCTAACCTAACCTAACCTAACCTAACCTAACCTAACCTAACCTAACCTAACCTAACCTAACCTAACCTAACCTAACCTAACCTAACCTAACCTAACCTAACCTAACCTAACCTAACCTAACCTAACCTAACCTAACCTAACCTAACCTAACCTAACCTAACCTAACCTAACCTAACCTAACCTAACCTAACCTAACCTAACCTAACCTAACCTAACCTAACCTAACCTAACCTAACCTAACCTAACCTAACCTAACCTAACCTAACCTAACCTAACCTAACCTAACCTAACCTAACCTAACCTAACCTAACCTAACCTAACCTAACCTAACCTAACCTAACCTAACCTAACCTAACCTAACCTAACCTAACCTAACCTAACCTAACCTAACCTAACCTAACCTAACCTAACCTAACCTAACCTAACCTAACCTAACCTAACCTAACCTAACCTAACCTAACCTAACCTAACCTAACCTAACCTAACCTAACCTAACCTAACCTAACCTAACCTAACCTAACCTAACCTAACCTAACCTAACCTAACCTAACCTAACCTAACCTAACCTAACCTAACCTAACCTAACCTAACCTAACCTAACCTAACCTAACCTAACCTAACCTAACCTAACCTAACCTAACCTAACCTAACCTAACCTAACCTAACCTAACCTAACCTAACCTTTTTTTTTTTTTTTTTTTTTTGTTTTTTTTTTTTTTGGCAGGGGTAAAAATGCATTTACGCATACCCCACGTCCTTTGAGGGTGACGCAGGGTTATGCGGGACTCCTCAGGCCTATGCGCCAAGACTACCCGCTAAAACTTCCCCCCGTGCTCCGCCTCTCACTGCGACAGGTTAGGGCGACAGTTTCCCTTTTCCCAATTCCTGTCCAGTGTTTGTCCCTATTCAGGACTCCTCTCCGCACTTTATAGTGCATATGTCTTCTCACGGCGTCCGCCGAGCACAAGCGAAACGCCGTCCTGCTCAGGGGGCTATGGGTCAACAGGCGGACTCCCTCAAGTCGGCCCGTCAACAGCCCGGTCAATTAAGGGACCAGCGCGCCAGCAAATGCGCGGCGTCGCCGGCCGGTCCTCTTTCTCCTGAGCGAATCGGCCGACGGGTCCTCCTCTCGGGACCTCTCGTCGACCTCTTTGTTCGCCATCACCGTTTCGCAGAAGGTGTAAAAGGCCTTCTGCGCTCTGTCGCCGTCTATGATGGCCTGGGCCACGGTGGGCAGCGATAGGTCCGCGCCCATGACTGCCGTTAAGGCGGCTCTCTCTCTCGCCCACATCGGGCACATCGCTAGTGTGTGTGCGGCCGTGTCTGTTGCCGCACCGCACTGGTGGCACACCGGGGTTCGCTCACGTCCCGCGACTGTGTGCAGATATTTACCGAAACACCCGTGTCCGGTTAACATCTGCACCATGCGGTACGAGAGCGAGCCCCCCTGCCCCTCAAGCCATTGAAGCAGAACTGGGCGGAACGCTGCGATCGTCAGGTGTCCCGCCCTCGGTCTCTCTAGCCTGTTTAACCATATTTGGTTTGCCGTCTCCTGGGCCTCTGTCCGCCATCTCTCAACAATCTCTGGGAGAGGTACTAGCCCCGTCTCGGTTTTCGCTTCCGCGGTTCTCCGATAAATGGTCGCTAAGACTTCTGCGTCTAAGTCCCACGGTAGGGATCTCGCAAGGAGACATGCTACTTCACACGATACGGTGCGGTATGCCCGTGCCACCCTTAGCGCCATCACCCTTTGGGATTGTGCGAGCACAGTCTTGTTGCGGGACGTTAGTGCGTCCGACCATATTGGCGCCCCGTAAAGAGCCGCAGAGCGCACCGCGTTCGTAAATAGGCGGCGACAACCCGCACTAGGCCCTCCTAGATTAGGCATTAGCCTACACAACGCTAGGGATACTCGCCTAAGTTTTGGGGCCAACATCTCAAAATGGCTTTTAAAAGTCCATCGCCCGTCCAAAACAAGTCCCAAGTATTTTAGGGTACTTCCTATCTTTATGGGCACATCACCAATCAAAATTTGGGAGTTAGCAGGTGGAGATCTGCGAGGGCCATGAAAGCAAAGGGCCTCCGACTTATCTAGTGCCACTCTCAAACCTAGTCGCCTAATGCGGTCCACCACCTGAGACACCCCGGCCCTGGCAAGAATTGAGGCCGAGTGATAGTTGTCCCCTCTAGCCGTAACAGATTGGAGCTCCGAATGGCCCAGTCGTAGCCTATGTTCCACAGGAGCGGGCCTAGTACCGACCCCTGTGGAACACCGCTTGACGCTGCTCTTTCGCCCCATCCGTTTGCCTTGGGAAATATGACTTTCCGAGTAGATAGGTAGGAGAGGATGGTTTGTCTTAAATAGACTGGGAAGTTAAACCATACCAACGCCTCTTCAATGCAAGTGTGAGGTAAAGAGTTGAAAGCATTGGCGATATCTAAAGATACCGCCAACACTACGCCTCCATTTGCGGTCGCCTCCTCCGTCAAGGCTTTTACTTTAGCGATGGCGTCAATTGTGGACCTCCCCTGCCTAAAGCCGTATTGGTTACTGCTGAGGTTAGGCCCAGTCTCCTCTAAGTGTTTCAGTAGACGGGCGGCTACCACCCGTTCAAACAGTTTCCCCGTCTCATTTAATAGAACGATCGGCCGGTACGCAGATGGAGAGTCCACCGGTCGGCCTTCTTTCTTTAATAGCACCAGTTTTCCCGTTTTCCATGAGGTTGGGAAACGTCTTTCACGCAAACAAGATGTTAGCAGCTTGCGGAACCGCAACTCAAGTCCGTTTTTCAGGGCTAATACCAGGGCGCGCCCAGGAATACCGTCCGGACCGGGGGCTTTATTTTTGGCTTGAAGCCTCATGATCGCCGCACCCAGCTCCCCTTCCGTTACCTCTGGGATGTCTCTTGGATCCGGGTCTTCGCTCGATCTACGGATTCCGAGCGGAGGTTGGTGGTCACCTCTAGAGGGAAAGAGTGCCTCGACCACCCTCTGCAGCACCTCCTCGTCCATTTTGGACGTAAGCGGTGGGGCCCAGGGGCGAAGCTTACTCATGACGAGTTTGTATGGCCTGCCCCATGGGTCTTGTGCTAGGGTATCGAGGAGCTCCTCCCAGGCTCTTTCCTTGGCTTCGGCGATTGCGGCTCTCAGCACCTTTTTGGCGTCCTGATATGCCGTGTAGAGACGGTTCTCCTCAACTTCGCTTGTCCGCCTGCCCCTTCTGCGAGATCTAGTGTACCGGCGTCTAGCGGCGACGCAAGTCGCTCTAAGATTAGCGAGCTCCGCAGACCACCAATACACCTGACGACGAGGGGGCAGTGTCCTAACCCTTGGCATAGCTGCGTCACAAATGTGTGTGAGCGAGTCGCCGAACCATTCTGACTCGGTTTCTATATTTGGGCACTCTGGGCCTGGTGACCACCCTTCCACCAGTGCGGCCTCTATCAAAGCATCCCTGTCCATTCTCTTCAGTGCCCACCTGGGGCCTACGTCCGCGCTAGTACGGTGTGATGCACCTGAGCTTTGCACACGGGAGGAAATGTCGAATTTGATGTATCGGTGATCCGACAGTGTCTCTTCCCGCACCAAGACCTCCCAGTTGTTTATTAGGTGTGCCAGAGCAGGGCTGGCAAAAGAAACGTCCACAATGGAACCGCCCTGAGCACGTATGCATGTGTTGACACTGCCGGAATTTAGAATCACCAGACCGTGTGCCACCAACCACTCCTCCACAAGTGTGCCCCTGGGATCAGACGCTGGAGAGCCCCACTCAACGGACTTGGCGTTAAGATCGCCGGCTAGGACGATTTGACGCGGCCTACTCGTATTTAGGACCAGGTCTAATTGATGTAGGAAGTCCTCAAATTCATTGAGTGGTCGATTTGGCGAGAAATAAACGCCCACAATCACCAGATCATCGAAAAAGACGGCTACAGAGCCGTGACCCTTCAATGAGTTCCTAATCGACGGTGTACCGAGACTGGAGTTCACTACAATTGCGACTAGGTTGTCCAAGTCTCCAACCCAGTCGTCTCTGCTGGGAACCACATATGGCTCTGCAATGATCATCACATTTATTAACCACTGCGCTGCGGACTGGATAAGCAGGTCTTGTGCTCTTGCACAGTGGTTAATATTGGCCTGTAAGAATTTGATGTGACTAGGCATTTTGCGTTACTTCCATTGGCTCTTCTTCTGCCCTGTTCGGTGGGTTGGGAGGCTGCTGTGCTGGTTTTTTGCCTGGTGCAGCCTGGCCTCTTCTCATCTTGCGCTTGGGGGCCGAACATCTTTTGCTCCCCAGCCTATGATCGGCCTTTTTGTTGGCCTCCTCACATAGCGTGCAGTGAAATTCCTCATAACATTCCGCTGCACGGTGGCCTACTTTACCGCAACGGTAGCATTGTTCGCTACGGTCTACGCACGCCGAACACTTGTCTTTAACATGCCCCGTTTCGAGACATTTAAAGCATCTCATGTCTCGCGGTGGCAGCAGCTTTACCTTGGCGGAGGACCACCCTACCAGCAGTCGACCTTCCGTCACCTTCTTCGCTGCTGCGACTGGACAGCTCGCCCACACCGCGCCCATTCCATAAGTGGTCTGCTTTATTATGCCGACTTTGACTTGGTCGACTGGGCAGCCTCCCAGCTTAGATATGGCCTTTGCCACCTCGTCCGCTGTGACTGAATCGTCCAAACTAGCGACCATCAGTTCAGAGCATTTGACAGGTCTGGACACTCTAAGAACTTCGTCACTAAATAACTCCCGTATTTTTGTGGCTAGGAGATCAGCCTTTGCGTCATTGTCGACAGCGTGCACTTCTATAATAGACGCCCCAGTGATCGCTCTGCGGAATCTGGTAAAATCGATCCCCAAGCTGGCTAGGTCTATTTTGCTCTTCGCGTCACCTATAACCGAGCTGTAGGTTATACCCTTCTCTGCTGCGCATGGTTGTAGCGTAAGGACGACAGCTGCAGAGCGGGGAGGTCGGATTCTGCTCTTTGTACTTGGTGCTTTAGACGCGTTTGTCTTGGCCTGTTTTGGAGTGGGCCTCTGAGCACTCACATTCTCTTTATTTGCCCCCTTTTTGCCCCTTTTGACCACTGTTGTCCAACCTTCCTCGGTGGTCGCAGGTGTCGGCGGTGGTGGATGGCGTTTCCTGGACTCAGAAACAGAACTCTCACGTCCCATCGTCCTGCCCTTGTTCTGACTCCGCCTTGTATTGGCTGGAATCTTCTGCTCCTTGCTTTTTGCGCCTTCACTGTGTGCCGTTGCTGTTTTGGGCACCTTCGCTACCTGTTGCTGAGCAGGGGCGGGCGCAGCTTTCTTGCCCTTATTTTTTTTCGCAGGCGGCACCGGTGGAGGACCCATGACTGTCTTCGCTGGTGGTGCCGTTTTTTGGGCCTGCGAGATTTCTCCTCTTTTGAGATCACTCCTCAGCGCCGGTCTATAATTTGGAGCCGGGTTGAGGCGCGGCTCAAGACCCTCCATCCGGATATTAATGCGGTCGGTCACGCGGCTCATTATACGAGCCTCCAATTCCTCAAATATGGACTGCGAGGAACTCGTGTCCATGAAGGCAGGTTCATCAGCCCGGGATGTAGCTGCGGCAGCCGCCTGTTGGGCCATGCTCGCTTTAACCTGCTTAAGCTCTTGGCGGAGCTCCTCCATTTCCTTCTCCTGTCGGGCGACAATCTGCTCGAGTCTGCCTGCGTCGTCGGATGCACTGCGCTGCGCTAGCTCAATCGTGCAGTCTTTGATCGCTACCGCTGCGTCTTTTAGCATGCGGACAAAGGTGCCCTTTAGAGAGCCAGATTTGGTGGCGACCTTCTCTATAAGTTCGACCTGGGCCATAACTTTGCCAACGATCATTCTGGCCGTCTCAATGTCATCAACCGCTCCATCAGTTGTCTGTGTCACAGTCGGCGTGGAGCGGGTAACTCTCGCGCACACTGCTACGTCCAAT